>CAUYPK010010697.1:0-20844 GCA_963574355.1 Loris lydekkerianus
GGGGGGGGTGTTCACTCAGACTTAGCCCCACCCCTGATCGATGTTGCTAACAGAACAGAACAGAACAGAACAGGACAGGACAAGTTTGTGGAATTCTGTCTCTGTTTCTGCTAAAATCGCCTGCAGAAGACAGGCTGTTCTGACTTCAAATGTCTTTGCTGCTGGAGGTGTGTACCTCTTTCGAATACCTCTCTTCCTGACATGGAAGCTTTCCGGGTTTCTGAGCAGTGTCAGACAAATCCTTTACTCACGGGTGGCCTCCTCTTGTTTCCCAGGGAAACAGGGGGTGTGGCTTCAGAATATCTACAAGTGAGCAGTTTTTCTGTTAAAAAAAAAAAAAAAAATGGCTATCAACCCTTCACTGACCAGCCGCAGTTTATGCTCTGTCTACACCCCTCAAGAGATCACCCAGAGATCCAGACTCCTGGGGGACAGGCCTCCAGATCTGAGAGTGGAGGCGAAGGAGAGTGCTCTGAGCTCAGAGCTGCAGCTCACGCAGGTTTGTGCCTGTCTGCACCACTGCCAGAAGACAGCTGCCACTCTGATTCTCTGGGAACCGCCGCTCTGGAGTGGTTCCCTTCTGGCTGACCATCGTCTCCTCGCTTCTTTGCCCCAGAGACAGCGTAGTTCAGGCACTGAGCACCCCACAAGAGGTCACCCAACAATCCAGACTTCTGGGGGGCAGGCCTCCAGATCCCCGAGTGGAAGTGGGAGGGAGTGCTGGGAGCTCAGCGCTGGAAACGCTCACTCGGTTTTATGCCTGGTCGTATTGCTGCCCAATGAGAGCTGCTGCACAGTGCTGTGGGAAGTGCCGCCGAGATGTGGCTCCCCCTTCTCGCTCGCATGCCTCAGTGCCAGCACTGTCTATTCGCAGCTCGGGGACTGCCCGCTCCCCTGGAGGAATCAGCCAAGGATCTGAACTCCTGGGGGACAGGCCCCCAGACCCCTGAGTGAGAGAGGGGAGGGAGCGCTGGGAGCTCAGCACTTCAAACTGGGAAGCTAGAGTTTCACTTAGTTTTATGCCTGGCCGTATTGCTGCTCAAAGAGGGCTGGTGCACCCTGCCGCAGGGAAGTGTCGCAGGGAACTGCCACCATGGCGTGACTTCCCCTCAGCCTGTGTTCCTCACTCCCGTGCCTCAGAGTCAGCGCTGGTCAGTCACAACTCCGGCTCTGTCCACATCCCTCCCCTCGATAAATCACCCAGTGATCCAAACTCCTGGGGGATAGACCTCCAGACCTCCGTGTGAGTGGAGGGGAGTGCTGGATTGCCAGGAAAGATATTTAAAGTTTTATACAGTTTTATGCCTGGCTGGGGAACACCATGGCACCCTAGTAGGGGAGGTAAGTCCAGTTATTAAAAGGTCACTCCCGTGAAGTGAAGTGGCAGGGCTTTTAATTTCTGCCCTTTTGTTTGTGGGGCTCTTAAGCCGGACTCGTGGGGGAGGGGGGACTCCCGTTCCCATGGTGATGGATTTTGTAGCTTTTGTTTGTGTTCTTGTGGTCTCAGCTCACCTCAGTGGTGTTGATGTGCGTTCTTCAACCTTCTCTCTTGGTACAGCTCGAATCCTCCAGGTTACTTATTAAATTTCCATCCCTTAACTCTCCTTCTGGATGGGAGCCTCTGTGGAAAACTGGCTTCAGTCCGCCATCTTGTCTCCTCCCCCTTTATTTTGTTTTTATTTATTTATATATTTATTTTGTATTAAATCATAGCTGTCTACATTAATGCGATCATGGGGCACCATACACTGCTTTTATAGACCGTTTGACACATTTTCATCCCACTGCTTAACATAGTCTTCCTGGCATTTTCTTAGTTATTGTGTTAAGACATTTACATTCTACATTTACTAAGTTTCACATATACCCTTGTAAGATGCACCCCAGGTGTAATTTCAGTAATCACCCTACCTCTCCCCACCTCTCCACTCCCTCCTCTTTCTCTCCTCCTTCCCAATATGCTTAGGTTATGACTGGGTTATAGCTTTCATGTGAAATCCATAAATTAGTTTCATAGTACAGCTGAGTACATTGGATACTTTTTCTTCCATTCTTGAGATACTTTACTAAGAAGAATGTGTTCCAGGTCCATCCATGTAAACATGAAAGACGTAAAGTCTCCATCTTTATTTAAGGCAGCATAATATTCCATGCTGTACATATACCACAATTTATTCATCCATTTGTAGATTGATGGGTGCTTGAGCTTTTTCCATGACTTAGCAATTATCAATTGGGCTGCAATAAAACCTCTGGTACAAATATCTTTGTTGTAATTTGATTTTTGGTCTTCTGGGTATATGCATAGTAGAGGAATTACAGGATTGAATAGCAGATCTATTTTTAGATCTCTAAGTGTTTTCCAAACATCTTTCCAAAAGGAATGTATTAATTTGCATTTCCACCAGCAGTGTGGAAGTGTTCCCTTTTCTCCACATCCACGCTAACATCTCAGGTCTTGGAATTTTGTGATATGGGCTAATCTTACTGGAGATAGATGATATCTCAAAGTAGTTTTGATTGCATTTCTCTGATGATTAAAGATGATGAGCATATTTTCATATGTCTGTAGGCCGTGCACGTGTCTTCTTCAGAGAAGTTTCTCTTCAAGTTCCTTGCTCAGTCTGATATGGGATCACTTGTTCTTTTCTTGCTTATACATTTGAGTTCTCTGTGGATTCTGGTTATTAAACCTTTGTCAGAGACATAAACTGCAAATATCTTCTCCCATTCTGAGGGCTGTTTGCTTGCTTTGTTTGCTGTGTTCTTGGCTGTGCAGAAGATTTTTCATTTGATCAGGTCCCAGAAGTGTATTTTTGAGGCTGCTTCAATTGCCCGGGGGGTCCTCCTCATAAAATACTCGCCCTGACCGATTTCTTCAAGAGTTTTCCCTGCAATCTCTTCTCGTATTTTTATAGTTTCATGTCTTAAGTTTAAAACTTTAATCCATTGAGAGTCTATCTTAGTTGATCCTGAAAGGTGTGGGTCCAGTTTCAGTCTTCTACAGGTTGCCAGCCAGTTCACACAGCACCATTTGTTAAATAGGGACTCTTTTTTCCCACTGAATGTTTTTAATTGGCCTGTCAAAAATCAGATAATGGTAAGAAGCTGGATTCATCTTTTGGTTCTCTATTCTGTTCCAGTTATCTACTACTCTGTTTTTCATGCCTGTACCATGCTGTATTTATAAGTATTGACTTGTAGTATACTCTGAGGTCTGGTAGTGTGATTCCCCCTGCTTTGTTTATATTTCTGAGTAATATCTTGGCTATTTAAGGTATTTTCTGATTCCATATAAAACAAAGTATTGTTTTTTCAAATTCTTTAAAGTATGACAGTGGAGCTTTAATAGGAATTGCATGAAAATTGTATATTGCTTTGGGAAGTATGGACATTTTTAACATTGTTGATTCTTCCCAGCCATGAGCATGGTATGTTTTTCCATTTGTTAACATTTTCAGCTATTTCTTTTCTTAGAGTTTCATAGTTCTCTTTATAGAGATCTTTCATGTCCTTTGTTAGATAGACACCCAAATATTTCACCTTCTTTGGCACTACTATGAGTGGAATAGAGTTCTTAACTGTTTTTTTAGCTTGAGTATTGTTGGTATATATAAAGGCTACCCATTTATGAACATTTATTTTCTAATCTGAGATGCTGCTGTATTACTTCATCACTTCTAAGAGTTTTGTACTAAAATCCCTGGTGTTTTACAGATATGACCCAATATGGATATCCTTGATCGCTTTTTCCTTCCTAATTGTGGTGGTTAAAACTTCCATTACAATGTTAAGGAGCAATGGAGACAATGAGCAGCCTTGTCTGGTTCCTGATCTGACTGGAAATGATGTCAATTTAACTCCATTCAATACAATATTGGCTGTGGGTTTGCTGCAGATGGCCTACAGCAGTTTAAGAAATGTCCCTTCTATACCAATTTTCTTAAGTGTTCTGACCATGTAGGGATGCTGGATATTATCAAAAGCTTTTTCTGCATCAATAGAGAGAATCATATGGTCTTTGTTTTTTTTATTTGTTTATGTGCTGAATTATAGTTATAGATTTATGTATATTGAGCCAACCTGGAGACCCTGGGATAAAACTGACTTGGTCAAGATGTATAATTTGTTTCATGAGTTGCTGGATTCTGTTTGTTATGAGCTTGTTGAATATTTTTACATCTATATTCATTAGTGATACTGGTCTATAATTTTCTTTTCTTGTTGGGTCTTTTCCTTGTGTGGGGATCAGGGTTATGTTTGCTTCATAGAACTTGTTGGGAAGACTTCCTTCTTTTGCTACATTTTAGAACAGGTTGAGTAATATATGTACTAATTCCACTTTAAAGGTTTGGTAGAATTCTGATGTGAAGCTATCTGGTCCCGAGCTTTTTGTTTAGGTAGATTTTGTATGGTTGATTCTATTTCAGAACTTTATATTGGCCTGTTGAACATTTCTACTTGATTATGGCTAAGTCTTAGAATGTGACATGTTTCCAAGTATTGGTCAATTTCCTTCAGATTTTCATATTTCTGAGGATAAAGTTTCTTATAATATTCATTAAAGATTTTTTGAATTTCTGAGGAGTCTGTTGTTATTTTGTCTTTGTCATTTCTGATTGATGAAATTAGAGATTTTACTCCTTTTCAAGATTAGGTTAGCCAAAGGTTTATCTATTTTATTGACCTTTTCAATAAACCAACTTTTTGATTTATTGATCTATTGTATAATTCATTTGTTTACAATTTCATTTAATCTTGCTCTAATTTTGGTTATTTCTTTTCTTCTACAGGGTTGGGGATTGGAATGTTCTTCCTTTGCCAGTTGCTTGAGTTGTCCCATTAAGTTGTTAACTTCCTCTCTTTCTGTTCTCTTGAGGAAGGCTTGCAGTGCTATAAATTTCCCTCTTAGGACTGCCTTTGCGGTATCCAAGAGGTTTTGATAATTCACGTCTTCATTGTCATTTTGTTCCAAAAATTTGGCAATTTTCTTCTTAATCTCATCTTTGACCCAGCTATCACTCAGCATAAGGTTGTTTAATTTCCATGTTTTTGTATGAGTATGCAGATTTCTGTTGTTAATAAGTTCAACTTTTATTCTAGGGTGGTCCAAGAAGATGCAAGGAATATTTTCTATTTCTTTAAATTTACTTAGGTTAGATGTGTGACCTAAGATGTGATCGATTTTGGAGTATGTTCCGTGGGCTGATGAGAAGTATGTGTATTCAGTTTTTTTGGGATGAAATGTTCTGTAGATGTCTGCTAAATCCAAGTGTTGGATGGTTCGGTTTAAATCTAAAATTTCTTTGCTCAGCTTCTTATTGGAGGATTGACCCAACACTGCCAAAGGAGTGTTGAAATCCCCAACTATTATAAAGCTGGAGGAAATCAACTTGCTCATGCCTGTTAAAGTTTCTATTATAAATTGAGGTGCATTATGGTTGGGCTCATAGATATTGGTAATTGAAATCTCATCAGATTGAGTATCACCCTTTACAAATAAGAAGTGACCCTTCTTATTCTTCCTTACCTTTGTTGGTTTAAAGCCTATTGTATCTTCAAATAGAATTACAACACCTGCTTTTTTCTGATTACCATTTACCTGAAATATGGATGACCATCCTTTCTCCTTGAGTTTATATTTATCTTTTAAGGGAAGATGTGACTCTTGTACGCAGCAAATATCTGGCCTGAGTTTTTGTATTCAATCAGCTAAACTGTGCCTCTTTAGAGGATAGTTTAAGCTGTTCACATTAATGGAGAATATTGATAAGTCTGGTAAAATTTTCGGCATCAAGATTTTCAAAAGTCCAGTGGACATTTTTAGTCTTTTCACCACTGTGGAATTTGGAGTTTGATCAAAAGATTCTGAGTGAGTTTACTTTTGTAGTAGAGGATTGGGTTGGTCATTATGGAGGATATGTATGAGAATATCCTGAAGAGCTGGTTTGGTTATGGCAAATTTCTTCAACATATGAATGTCATTAAAGTATTTAATTTCTCCATCATAAATGAAACTCAGTTTACCTAGATACAGGATCTGGCATTTAAAGTTACTTTGCTTTAGGAAATTAAAAGTCAATGAACACCCTCTTCTGGCTAGAAAATTTTCAGAAGAGAGAGCTTCAGTCATTCTAAGAGTCTTCCCTTTGTCGGTCACGGATTTCTTACATCTGGCTGCTTTCAGAATTTTCTCATTCATATTAACTTTAGGGAAGTTAATTATGATATGCCTGGGGGATGTCTTATTGGGATTGAGTCGTGCTGGGGTTCTGAAACAGTTTGCTATCTAAATTTCAAAATTTCTTGGGATGTCTGGAAAATTCTCTTTCATAATTTCATGGAGAACGTCCTCTGTGCCTAGCGAGGTCACATCATCATTTTCAGAAATTCCAATGAGGTGGATTTTAGCCTTCTTTGAATTATCCCAGAGGTCTCTGAGGGAATAATTCGTCTTTACTCTCCATTTCTTTTCTCTTTGAGAGTTTGGGAGCATTCAAAGGCTTTGTCTTCAATGTCAGAAATCCTTTCTTCTGCTTGCTCCACTGTGTTACTGAGGGATTCTACTGTATTGTTCAGATCTTTGAGGGCTGCAAATTCTTACTTCAATGCGTCAAAATCTTTGATGGTTTTGTCTTTAAATTTGTTAAATTCTTGAGACAACTTTTGAATTTATCCTTGAATTTCTAATTCCAACTTTGAATTGCTCCTCAAATTTCTAATTCTAAATTTTCCTCCATTCTATTAATCTTGTTTGTAATTCAAATTCTGAATTTGATTTCTGACATCTTGGCCAGCTCTTTATGAATGGGATCTTCAGTTACATCAGCCTTATCTTTCCTTGTGGGTTTGATCTATTCTGGGTATTCATATTACCAGAGTTTTTCCACTGATTCTACCCCATGATTGTTTTACACCATTTGTTTTTTTTTCCCTGGAGCTTTGTCGAGATCCCGTACAGTGCTATGGCCTGAGAAACTGGGGACCAGTGGGCTAAGTGGTTCTGTCTTGTTTTCATCTGGTCTCTTTTCAACCCTAGTGAAACAGTTACTCTGGGTTGAAGTCTCAAGTGTGGAGAAATACCAGCAATTAAGTCACCCTGCCTCCCACAGGCAACCATTCAAAAAAGAAAATCAAACTTTCCTACAACCACACACCTAGGGCACTACCTGAATAGTCCTTAGGTGATTGGCTCAGTTCAAATTGTCCAAATCAATTGTCTCAGTCAGCACCTGTTTCAGGTGGGAGAGTTTAAAAGGTCTCCGGCAACTGGATCATAGGGTTCTGGTGATTACTCAGATATGGCTTGCTCTGGTGCTTCATGGAGTCCGGAGGACTCACCCAGAAAATACAGCAGTCTAGAAAGGTTGATGCCTCCTTCCCTACCTTGCACCACTGTCACACTCAGTCTCTGATAGCCTGGAAATTGCCTGTAATGAACAGATACTCCAGGGGGTTGCACCTGCTTGAATCACAAGGAAATCCATTTCTTTTTAGCCAGGCTCCTGTGCTCTGCCTCTATCTAGCAGGGGGAGGTGAGGCCTGACCACATTGGACACTTGATGGAGGCTGGGGTGTTTTCACTCTGTTCCAGCCCCACCCCTTATTGCTGTTACTGACAGAACAGAACAGAATAACTTTGCAGAAATTTGTTCCTGTCCTTGCTATATTCCCCTTCAGAAGAGAAGCTCTTTTGAGTTCCCATAACCTGCGCCTCAGGCCCTGTTTTTTCTCCTGCATGTTTGTATTTGGTTACTTGTCAGTTCTAGCCTCCTGTCTTTTTCTTTTTTTCTATAGGCTGACAATCCCCTGAGGGTTGGGTGCGTCTTAGGCTCAGTAAAGTGGTCCTCTGAATTAGCCCCACCCTTGGAACTTCCCTGCTCTGCGTGTGCATCTCTAGTCCCCATGCTCCACCTAGGCTGGTACTGCCTCAGGAAAATCCTTTACTCATGGGGCATGCGTTTCTGTCCCAGATCTGTTCTGTGGTGGTTGCCACCTGAGTAGATGTCCAACCTTCTCTGGTTGCCAAGGGAGACAGTGGGTGTGGCTTCGGAATATCCAGAAGTGAGTGCTATTGTTGCCAAAAGATGGCTGCTGCTCTGCGCCTCGGGGCACTGCTGCTCCAGTGTGGTTCCCTCTCAGCCAACCATCCTCTCCTCACTCCCATGCCATAAAGTCAGCACTGACCACCTGCAGGTTAGGCCCTGTCCATACCCCTCAAGAAATCACCCAAGTACCTGGACTCCTGGGGGGTCAAGCCTCCAGATCTCAGATTGAGAGTGGAGGGGAGTGCTGGGAGCTCAGAGTTGCAGATAGAGAATATACACAGTTTTATACAGTTTTATGCCTTGCAGGAGAACACCGTGGCAGCCTCATAGCTGAGGTAGGTCCAGTTTTTTGAGAATCTCTCCCTTGGAGTGTAGTGGGAGGACCTTTGAACTCTGTTCATTTGTTTTGGGACACTCCAAGCCATTCTCATATGGGAGGGGGCTCCCATTCACTTGGTGATGGATTTTGTACCTTTTGTTTGTATACTTGTGGTCGCAGATTGCCTCAGGGTGGTTGATGAGCTTTCTTCAACCTTCTCTCTTGGTGCAGCTCTATACCACCAGGTTCCTTGCTACATTTCTGTCCTTTAACTCTCCTTCTGGCTGGGAGCCTCTGTGGAAAGCTGTCTTCAGTCAGCTATTTCGTCTCCACCCCCCAGGAAGGCAAATGAAACGTACACCGGGAGGAAGATGAACTGCAGCAAAACTTTTGTCATATGATAGTGACCTTGTGGGCTCTCCAGGTGTGAGGGCGTGTGTGTGGCTCACCCTCTGCGGTCAGTCAGTGTTTCTCTATGGGAAGGTAGAGAGGAGCTCACGGAGCTGCTCTGCCTCTGCTTCACTGTACACTGCTCCACATACCATACATGCAACTGGAAATTTATTCTGTAATAATGAAATACCTAAACGTTTTTAAAATTTATACAGCAGTCAAATATAATTGTAAGAATTCCTAGTCACAATATATTATTTTTTAATTGTCAATCTAGATCTTCAGGGGCACTTTATCTTATACATTTAAAGATACAAATGATTAGGATTTATCCACTCTATACATTTGAAATATGTATTAAAGCCACTATAATTTATCCTAAACTTAAGATACTATGTTTCTGGAGAAAGGAAATCAAATCTTTCTCCAAAAGCAAAACAATTAAGTAAGTATTAATGAGATTCAAAAGGTCTTTGATAGCATTTTTCCCCTCCTATTCTTCCCTTTCACCATCTCAACCTGCAAAAGTCTTCACTGTCACTTTTAGGGGTCCTCAAACTTTATAACAGGGGGCCAGTTTACTGTCCCTCAATCATTGGAGCACCAGACTATAGTTAAAAAAAAAAAAAAAAAAAAAAAAAACTATGAAAAAATTCCTAAGCACACTGCACATATCTTATTTTGAAGTAAAAAAAAGGGGGGGGGGTGGCACCTGTGGTTCAGTAGGTAGGTAGGGCGCCGGCCCCATATACAGAGGGTGGTGGATTCAATTCCAGACTCGGCCAAACTGCAACAAAAAATAGTCAGGCATTGTGGGGGGCGCCTGTGTTCCCAGTTACTCAGGAGGCTGAAGCAAGAGAATCATCTAGGCCCAGGAGTTGAAGATTGAAGTGAGCTGTGTGATACCACAACACTCTACCAAGGGTGATAAAGTGAGACTCTGTCTCTACACACATATACACACACACACACAAAAAAAGGAACAAATATAATCACACCTTCACATGTGTGGCCTGAGGGCCATAGTTTGAGGGCCCCAAGATCTTATAATTCCAAAAGATAAAACAACATTTAAACACATTTGCTTTGAAAGGGAAATTGAGCTTTTGGACCCAATAAGCTTGATTATGGAACTACATGCAAATTGTGTATTGATTTATATGTTTTACACATTTTTTTTTCATTTGAATTGATCTTGCATTAATTTTAACAAGCGGCTCTGTGAGGCTGCATATGCTGCCCTGTGTTTAATAAATCAATGAGACACATCTGAGTGAATCACTTCAGATGGATTCTCTGCTCTTTTTGATGTTTAGATGTTATTCTTAGCTTGTTATTAAGACAGATTCATTAATGTTCCCATACACTGCAAGCAATGTCAAAATAATTGAAACTTTTAAAGTGGCAGCATCCCTTTTTGTGCTAGAATAGCTAAATTCACTTTATTTTATTTAGGAATTGTAGAAAATATCAAAGCAATCATAAGATTCTATATGGGACATAAATGCTATATTGTTAACTGTTCTAAAGTGGTGGAAACAGGTGTATAAAAACATAAATATAATGTAGTTGCTCAACAGTGCCTCCACATTAAGTTCAATAATAGGAGGAAAAATGAGAATTATTAATATCTCATTGTGACACATTGGAAGAGTCACTACAAATTTCATAACACTGCATCCAAATTGATTACAAAAGGGTGATAGTTTTAAAATCCTTTCTAATAAGCTTTTTGTTGGCTTAATATAGCAGCAATAAGGTCTTGCCAAAGGATTTAGAACTCTTTCCAGATTTAATTTTTTTTTTTTTTTTTTTTTTTTTTTTGTGGCAGAAAGGAGACAACCTGTCCATTGTATATTAATCATTTCCTTATTTTCTGAAAATCCTGGAAAAGTTTATTTTATATTTGTTTGTTGGGTTATTTATATTGTAGATAATTATTTGTAAATTATAAATTATTCAAATTATAGAACAATAAGTGCTATTTTTGTAGTTAATTTCTTAGATTGTAGAAAAGCACATGCATACCAAAAGGAACTTTGATACAACTCTAGTGAAATTTTTTATCTTATTGCATTAAATACCATAAGTACCATACTTTATTTTATTTAACCCATGACTTGAGTGCCTTGGTTTTTGGAGAGAAAAAAGGCTGTCAACTGATGTAAAATATTTTTAATTTAGTGCTGTAGCTGATATAACTTTTTAATGACTAATATTTGAAAATGCATGCTAAATTTTACAAGTGCACATTTCAAATCTACTAAGTGTATAGTATAAATGTCTTAACACAATAAATAAGAAAGTGCAGTGAAGGCTTTGTTAACTAGTTTGTTGTATTTCAAATGGTATATAAACCCAGCACATTTT
The DNA here is from genome assembly GCA_963574355.1 of Loris lydekkerianus. Classification (NCBI taxonomy): domain Eukaryota; kingdom Metazoa; phylum Chordata; class Mammalia; order Primates; family Lorisidae; genus Loris; species Loris lydekkerianus. Next base: position 11,131 of record CAUYPK010010697.1, read on the forward strand.
ACCCCATAAATGCATTAATGTACACAGCTATGATTTAAAAATAATAAAAAATTAAATAATTAAAAAAGAGGTAAAAAGATTTAATTTTTCTCTTGTTCAACTTTTTGAAGAATATATATATATATATATATATATATATATATTTTTTTTTTTTTAAACAAGCTTTAGGGGTAGATTTCCTTTGCAGACCTTGCAATATTTTTTAATCATAATTTTATTGTTACCTTTATTATAATAGGAAAACAGGAAACACTTCTATATTATACTTTGTAGATCACAAATTCTTTAGGAAAAATTTTATCTCTGGGGATAGGCTTATCTTGGACATTTGGGATACATTCTGAGATCTATGATAAGTTTAAAGAGGAGTCTATAATGAACTTCAGTAAAGTTATGCATAAATATTAACTTTTAAAAAATTGTTTAAAACATGTGACTCCTCACCACATCCCCCTTCAAAGCTAAATTTGTATAATTGGTGAACATATTACATTGAGACTGTGAATTTAAGATTTAATAATTGTTTTGTGCAAAACTTAGTATGTTCAAATAGAAAATAAATATGTTTATCAGTACCTATTGTGATAATTTTTAAAGAGAACTGAATTTTTTACATTAAAAAAATCCTTGTGGAGACATAGATCTCCCAGTGACTCAGGCAGGCACAAACCCCTGGAGCTTCTGCTCATTGGAGAGCACTTGGTCACAGCCCTGTGGGGTTACCAGTGACTGGGTGTGACAGAGGTACAAGGGAGGGAAGGAGGCATCAACCTTCCCATACTAATTTATTGGTTGGGTGGGTCCGTCTGACATCACAGAGCACCAGATGGAGCCATACTTGAGCTGCCAGCAGACTCCTGATACCTAGTTGCTGGAGACCTTTGAACTCTCCCACCTAAGATGGGTGCTGACTGAGACAATTGATTTGGACCTCTTGATCTGAGCCAATCACCTGAGGACTATCCAAGTGGAAACCTGGTGTGTGGATAGGGGTAGGTTTTGTTTTCCTTTTCCAATCGTTACCTCTAGGGGATGAGGTGACTTAATTGCTGGTATTTATACACAGCTGAGACTTCAACTCAGACTAACTGACTCAATAGGTTAGAAGAGAGACCAGCTAAAAATAAGACAGAGCCACTTAGCCCCACCACACCAAGCAGGTCCCTAGTTTCTCAGGCCATAGCACAGTATGGGTCTGTGGCAAACTCTAGAGGAAAGGGTACAGAAACTAGTCCAGTGTTGGGACAAAGGGATGGTTAATCACTACTCATGAATTCCCCCAACCCAACTTCTCTTTATCTGTTCATCTAGTCAAATGGTGTAAAATAATCATGGGGTAGAAACATTAGAAAAACTCCGGTAACGTAAATAATCAGAGTAGATCAACCTCCCTAAGGAAAGATATGGGGGATGCAACTGAAGATCCCATTCATAAACAGATTACTGAGATGTCAGAAATTGAAGGCAGAATTGGAATTGCAAACAAGATTAATAAAATAGAGGAAAAGTTTGAATTAAAATTCAAGTAGTATTTCAAAAGTTATCTCAAGAACTAAATGAATTCAAAGACAAAATTACCAAAGATTTTGACACATTGAGACAAAAATTCACAGCCCTCAAAGTTCCAAAAAATAAATTAGAATCCCTCAGCAACAGGATGGAGCAAGCAGAAGAAAGGATTTCTGACATTGAAGACAAAGCTTTTCAATGCTCCCAAACTCTCAAAGAGGAAGAGAAATGGAGAGCAAAAATGAATTATTCTCTCAGAAAGCTCTGGGATAATTTGAAGAAAACTAATATTTGTCTCATAGGAATCCCTGAAAGCAAAGAAGTGGCTTTGAAAAGGCACAGAGGCTATTCATTATTAGATTATGAAAAAACAACTTTCCAGACATGCCAAGAACTTCACATGCCATGAATTTCAGATAGCAGACACTTACAGAACCCCAGCATGATTCAACCCAAATAATTCATCTCCCAGGCACATCATAATTAACTTCACTAAAGTTAATATGAAGGAGGAAATTCTGAAAGCAGCCAGACGTAAGAAAACATAACCTACAAGGGGAAGAATATTAGAATGATGACAGATCTCTCTGATGAAACCTTTCAAGCTAGAAGAGGGTGGTCATATACTTTTAAACTCCTAAAAAAAAATAACTTTTAACCCAGGATCCTGTATTCAAATAAACTGAGTTTCTTTTATGACAGAAATTAAATACTTTAATGACATTCACATATTGAAGAAATTTTCAATAAATAAACCAGCTTTCCAGGATATCCTCAGACCTATCCTCCCTAACGTCCAGCACAATCCTCCACCATAAAAGTAAAGACACCCAGAAACTTTTGATCAAATACCAACTTCCACAGGGGTGAAAGAATAGAAAATGTCCACTGGACTTTTGAAAAACTAGATACCCAAAATTCTACCAGGCTTATCAATATTCTCAATTAATGTGAATGGATTAACCTGTCCTCTAAAGAGGCATAGGTTGGCTGACTGGATACAAAAACTCAGGGCAGGTATCTGCTGAATACAAGAATCTCATCTTACCTTAAATGATAAATATAGACTCAGGGCGAAGGGATGGTCATCTATAATCCAGGTTAATGGAAATCAGAAAAAAGCAGGTGTTGCAATTTTATTCACAGATATAATAGGCTTTAAACCAACAAAAGTAAGGAAGGATAAGGATAGTCATTTCATATTTGTTGAGGATAATACTCAATATGATGAGATCTGAATTCATAATATTAATGCACAAAAATAGAATGTGCCTCAGTTCATAAGAGAAACTCTGACACACATGAGAAACTTGATTTCCTCTAGATCCATAATAGTTGGAGATTTTCACTCTCCTTTGGCAGTGTTGGATAGATCTTCCAATAAGAAGCTGAGCAAAGAAATTTTAGATTTACACCTAACCATTCAACATTTGGATTTAATAGACATCTACAGAACATTTCATCCCAACGAAACTGAGTATATATTCTTCTCATCAGCCCACAGAACATACTCCAAAATAGATCACATCTTAGGTCACAAGTCTAACCTCAGTAAATTTAAAAGAATAAAAATTATTCCTTGCATCTTCTCAGACCTCCATGGAATAAAAGTTGAATTCACCCACAACAGGAATCTGCGTATTCATACAAAAAAAGGGACGCTAAATAACCTTATGTTGAATGGTAGCTGGGTCATACACGAGATTAAGAAGGAAATTACCAAATTTTTTTTAAAAAATGATAATGAATGAGGACACAAATTATCAGAAACTCTGGGATACTTTAAAGGTTGTCCTAAAAGAGAAAGTTATAGCACTGCAAGTCTTCCTCAAGAGAATGGAAAAAGAGGAAGTAAACAACTTATGAGACATCTCCAGCAACTGGGAAAGAAAGAACATTTCAATCCCAAAACAGCAGAAGAAAAAATTACCAAAATGAGAGCAGAATTAAATAAAATTGAAATCAAAAGGATTATACAACAGATCAATAAATCAAAAAGTTGGTTTTTTGAAAAGGTCAATAAAATAGATAAGCCTTTGGCTAACCTAACCAAGAAAAAAATTGTAAAATCTCTAATTTCATCAATCAGAAATGGCAAAGACAAAATAACAACAGACCTCTCAGATATTCAAAAAATCCTAAATGAATATTACAAGAAAGTTTATTCTTAGAAACATGTAAATCTAAAGGAAATTGACCAATACTTGGAAGCATGCCACCTTCCAAGACTTACTAGAATCAAGTGGAAATATTGAACAGGCATATATCAAGTTCAGAAATATCAAACATACAAAATCTCCCTAAAAAGAAAATCCCTGGACCAGATGGCTTCATCAGAATTCTATCAAACATTTAAAGAGGTACTCGTATATATATAACTCTACCTATTCTGAAATATAGAAAAATAAGGAATACTAAAAAACACATTCTATGAAGCAAACATCACCTTGATCCTCAAACCAGGAAAAGACCCAAAAAGAAAAGAAAATTATAGACCAATATTTCTAATGAATATTCATGCAAAAAAATTCAACAAAATCCTAACAAACAGAATCCAGGAACACAACAAACAAATTATGCATCATGACCAAATGGGTTTTATCCCAGTGTCTCAGGGCTGGTTCAATATACATAAATCTATAAATGTAATTCAGCACATAAACAAACTAAAAATAAAGACCATTTGATACTCTGAATTGATGCAGAAAAAGATTTTGATAATATCCAGGATCCCTTCATGATAAGAACACTTAAGAAAATTGGTATAGAAGTGACATTTCTTAAACTGATAAAGGCCATTTACAGCAAACCCACAGCCAATATCCTATTGAATGGATTAAATTGAAATCATTTCCACTTAGATCAGGAACCAGGCAAGGTTGCCCATTGTTTCTCCTGGTCTTTGACATTGTAATGGAAGTTTTAGTCATCACAATTAGGGAAGAAAAGGTGATCAAGGGTATCCATATAGGGTCAGAAGAGATCAAACTTTCACTTTTTGCAGATGATATGATTGTATACATGGAAAATACCATGGATTCTACTACAAAACTCTTGGAAGTGATCAAGAAATACAATAGAGTCTCAGGTTACAAAATCAACACTCATAAATCAGTACCTTTATATATACCAACAATACTCAAGCTGAAAAAGCAATCAAGGACTCTATTCCATTCACAGTCGTGTCAAAGAAGATGAAATATTTGGCAGTTTATCTAACAAAGTATGCAATGATTCCTATAAAGAGAACTATGAAACTCTAAGAAAATAAATAGTTGAAGATGTTAACAAATGGAAAAATATACCATGCTCATGGCTGGGAAGAATAAACATTGTTAAAATGCTCATACTATGCAAAGCAATATACAATTTTAATGCAATCTCTATTAAAGTTCCAATGTCATTCTTTAAAGATCTCAAAAAAATAATACTTCACTTTATATGGAATCAGATAAGCATCTAATAGCCAAGACATTACTCAGAAATTAAAAAAAAAAAAAATGCAGGAGAAATCATGTTCCTAGACCTCAGACTATATTATAAATCAATGGTGATGAAAACAGCATGGTACTGGCACAAAGACAGAGAGGTAGATGTCTGGAACAGAATGGAGAACCAAGAGATGAAACCAGCTACTTAACTTTATTTGCTCATTGACAAGCCAATTATAAATTTTCAATGGAGAAAAGATTTACTATTTAACAAATTGTGCTGGGTAAACTGGCTGGTGACTTTTAGAAAAATAAAATTGTACCCACACCTTTGACTATTAACTAATATAGACTCTCACTGGATAAAATATTTAAACATAAGACATGATGCTATAAAAATATTAGAATAAAGTGCAGGTAAAAAACTTGAAAAAATAGACCTGGGCAAATGTTGTATGAGAAGGACCCTTGGGGTAATTGAATCAGCATCAAAAGTACACTACTGGGACCTGATCAAACTTAAAAACTTCTGCACAGTCAAGAACATAGTAAGTAATACAAGCAGACAGCCCTCAGAATGGGAAAAGATATTTCTCTGATAAAGCTTTAATAACAAGAATCCACAGAGAACACATACATATTAGCAAGAAAAGAACAAGTGATCCCATCTCAGCGTGGGCAAGGAACTTGAACAGAAAATTCTCTGAAGAAGACAGGTGCATGGCCTATAGACATGTGAAAAAATGCTTATCATCCTTAATCATCAGAGCAATGCAAACCAAAACTATTTTGAGATATCATCTAATTTCAGTAAGATTAGCCCATATCACAAAATCCCCAAACCCATCTACTTTATGTGGCGTGGATGTGGAGAAAAGGGGGCACTTCTACACTGCTGGTGAGAATGCAAAATAATATGTTCCTTTTGGGAAGATATTTGGAGAACAATTAGAGCTCCAGAAATAGACCTTACTCCCTGTCCTCCCTTCTCCCCTGGGCACCGAGGTAGCTCCCTCTCGCAACTTTGCCACCGCAACTTTCTCTGCAATCAGACCAAGAAAAAGCATCCGAGTGCCTTCCAGACTGCGACAAGGGAAATATCTCTTAAAAGTGCGACCAAGTGGGGCAGACGGTGAAGCCAACAATATGGAAGTACCAATACAACGTGGAATCATTGCTGGATGGAAAAGTCAATCAAACTTCTTCATCTGGAATTATTTAAAAGTTAAATTATTGGAATTTTTGACAATGTCTTCCCTTTGTGGATTACTACAATTTGATTACTGGGAATTCGTCACCTTAAAGAAGCGGCTCCCATCCAGAAGGAGAGTTAAAGCAAAAAAATTTAGCAAGTAACCTGGTGGATTTGAGCTGCACCAAAAGAGAAGGTTGAAGAACATACATCAACCCTGTTGAAGCGAGCTGCGACCACAAGGATACAAACAAAAGGTACAAAATTGATCACCAAGTGGACAGGAGTTCCTTCCCCCATGAGAATGGCTCAGAGTGCCCCACAAACAAATGGGCAGTGTTCAAAGGTCCTCCCACTACACTCCACAGGTGAGACCCTCTAAAAAATGGACCCACCTCCCCTACTAGTGTGCCATAGCACTTTCCTGCCAGGCATAAAACTGTATAAAGCTGTATATATTCTCTACCTGCAACTCTGAGCTCCCAACACTCCACTCCACTCTCACTCTGAGGTCTGGAGGTCTTTCCACCAGGATTTTAGATTCTTGAGTGATTTCTTGAGGTGTGTGGACAGTGCCTAAACTGCAGCTGGTCATCACTGACTCTGGGGCACAGGAGTGAAGAGAGGATGATTGGCTGAGAGGGAACCACACCAGAGTGGCAGAAGTTCCCTGATGTACGTCTTTTGGCAGCAATACGGCCATGCATAAAACTGTATAAAACTGTATATATTCTCCACCTGCAACCCTGAACACCCAGCACTCCCCTCCACTCAAACTCTGAGGTCTAGAGGCCTGTCCCCCAGGAGTTTAGATTCTTGGGTGATTTCTCAAGGGGTGTGGACAGTGCCTAAACTGCAGCTGGTCAGCACTGACTCTGGGGCATGGGAGCAAGGAGAGGACAGTTGGCTGAGAGAGAACCACACCAGAGCAGCAATTCCTGGGGGCACAGGCCAGCAGCCATCTTTTACCAGCAATTTGGCTCACTCATGGATATTCTAAAGCCACACCCCCTGTCTCCCTGGGCAACCAGAGGAGGCCGGCAACCACTCATGAGTAAAGGATTTGCCTCAGGTAATACCAACTAACAGACCCGGGAAGCTCCCAGGCCAGGGCTGACCCAGAGGACCGCTTTACTGAGCCTAAGATGCACCTGGCCCTCAAGGGATCATCGCCTATAGACAAAGGAAGGCAGCAGGATATAACTGACAGTTAACTAAATACAAACCAGCCTGAGAAAAGACAGGGCTTTGGAATTCAAAACAGCTTCTCTTCTGTAAGGGAATTTAGCAGTACTGTTCAGTTCTGTCAGTAACATCAATCAGGGGAGGGGCTGGACCTGAGTGAACACCCCCCACCCTTCATCAAGCGCCCAAGGTTATCAGGCCTCACCTCCTCCTGCTAGATAGAGGCAGAGCGCAGAGGCCTGAAAGATTTCCTTGTGATTCAGGCAGGTAAAAACCCCTGGAGTATCTGTTCAGTACAGGCTAATGGGTAAACCAACTGCAGGGCTATCAGTGACTGAGTGTGACAGTGGTGCAAGGTGGGTAAGGAGGAATCAACATTCCCAGACTGATCTATTGGCTGGGTGGCTCTTCCTGACTCCACACAGCACTGAAGCAAGCCATATCAGATTAGTCACCAGACCCCTATGATCCAATTCCCAGAAACCTCTTAACTCTCCCACCTGAGACAGGTGCTGACTGAGACAATTGATTTGGACCATTTGAACTGAGCCAATTGCCTAAGGAATATTCAGGGGGTGCCCTGGGTGTGTGGTTGTAGAAAGGTTTGATTTTCCTTTTCAAATTGTTGCTGGTGGTGGGTGGGGTGACTTAATTGCTGATATTTCTCCACAGCTGAGACTTCAACCCAGAGTAACTGATTCACTAGGGTCAAACAAAAGCCAGCTTAAAACAAGACAGAACCACTTAGCTCCATCACACCAATCTGGGCCACAGTTTCTCAGGCCACAGCATTGTATGGGTCCTCAACAAAGCTTCAGGGTAAAAATAAAAGGAAGTAAAACAATCATGGGGCAGAATCAGTGGAAAAACTCTGGTAACATGAATAACCAAATAGATCAACCCCCCCAAGGAAAGATATGGCAGATGCAATTGAAGATCCCCTTCATAGACAACAGGCTGAGATGTCAGAAATCGAATTCAGAAATTAGATTGCAAACAAGATTAATAAAGTGGAGGAAAATTTGGAATTAATACTTCAAGCAGCAATTTAAAAGTCGGAATTAGGAATTCGAGGAGAAATTCTAAAGTTGTCTCAAGAATTTACGAAATTTAGAGACAAAACGACCAAAGACTTAGACACATTGAAGCAAGAATTTACAGCCCTCAAAGAACTGAAAAATACAGTAGAATCCCTCAGTAACAGAGTGGAGCAAGTAAAAGAAAGGACTTCTGACATTGAAGACAAAGCCTTTGAGCGCCCCCAAACTCTCAAAGAGGAAGAGAAATGCAGAGCAAAAACGGATCATTCTATCAGAGACCTCTGGGATAATTCGAAGAAGGCTAATATCTGACTCACTGGAATTCCTGAAAATGATGAAGTGGCCTCGTGAGGCCCTTCTCCATATAAGTATGAAAAAGAATTTTCCAGACATGCCTAGAGATTCTGAAATTCAGGTAGCAGACAGTTTCACAAGCCCAGAATGACTCAACCCCAATAAGATATTTCTCAGGAATATCATAATTAACTTCACTAAAGTTAATATGATGGAGAAAATTCTCAAAGCAGCCAGATGAAAGAAAGACATTACCTACAAAAAGAAGAATATTAGAATGACTGCAGATCTCTCTGATGAAACTTTTCAAACCAGAAGAGGGTGGTCATCAACTTTTAATCTGTGAAAGCAAAATAACTTTCAATCCCGGATCCTGTATCCAGATAAACTGTGTTTTATTTATGACGGAGAAATTAAATACTTTAATGACATTCATATGTTGAAATTTGCCATAACCAAACCAGCTCTTCAGGATATTCTCAGATCTATCCTCCAGAATGACCAACCCAATCCTCTACCACAAAAGTAAACTCGCTCAGAAAGTTTTGATCAAACTCCAACTTCCCCACTGGCAAAAAGATTACAATTGTCCACTGGACTTTTGAAAAACTCGATACCCAAAATTTTACCAGACATATCAATATTCTCCATTAATGTGAATGGCTTAAACTGTCCTCTAAAGAGGCATAGGTTAGCTGACTGGATACAAAAACTCAGGCCAGATATTTGTTGTATACAAAAATCACATTTTAACTTAAAAGACAAATTTAGACTCAGGGTGATTGGATGGTCATCCATATTTCAGGCAAATGGTAATCAGAAAAAAGCAGGTGTTGCAATTTTATTTGCAGATTCAATAGGCTTTAAACCAACAAAAGTAAGGAAGGATAAAAATGTTCACTTCATATTTGTTAAGGGTAAGACTCAATATGATGAGATTTCAATTATTAATATCTATGCGCCCAACCAGAATGCACCTCAATTTATAAGAGAAAATCTAAACGAAATGAGCAACTTGATTTCATCCAACTCCATAATAGTCAGAGATATTAACACTTTTATG
>CAUYPK010010698.1:0-24721 GCA_963574355.1 Loris lydekkerianus
GCGGAAGTAGCTCGATGGATCTACTTCTAGTCAGGCTTGGGAAGTTGCACTAGGCCTCAGGCACATGGCAGGGCCCAACAATTCCCTCTTTTGTTTTTTGTATGGCGGATAAACATAGCCCCTGTCTTAGGTTGCCTGCTCTTGCAGTTCCAGTCTTACCCGTCATGGGGATACAAACATCAATGGTTTGGTCCCTGTCTTAGGTTGACTGAATGCAGAGTGATCTTACCCGTCTTTGGGTACTATGAATGTAATCCACCATGCAGCCTAAATTAAAAAAAAAATGTGTTGTATATAGACACAATGGAATACTATTCAGCCTTTTAAAAAAAATTGTGTCACATGCAGCAACATGTATAAACCTGTAGGACATTACCGTATATACTCAAGTATACGCCGAGTTTTTTGTGCCGAAAAACCCGAACTCGGCACAAATTTTGTGCCGATAAAACTCTGTTTTTACTCGAGTATATACAGTATATCAAGTGAAATAAGCCAGGCACAGTTGATCTCACTTACATGTGGAATATGCATAAGTCACACTAATAGAAATAAAGAGTAGAATTGTGGCTACCAGAGGCTGGGGGCTGCGGGTGGGGGTGGGGAAAGCGGAATAGGAAGGTACAAAGTTTCAGTGAGGCTGGACAAATCTATTACACAGCATGGGATTATAGTCAATAACAATGTATTCTATGTTCCAAAATAGCTTTCACCACACACACACACACACACACACAAAAGTATGTAAGGTGATGGATATGTTACTTAGTTGATTCTATCATTCCATAATGGACTATGCACCAAATGTTAGATCATACCCTATAAATGTATACGATTATTCTTTGTCAACTAAAAATGAAAATAATTTTTAATGATATAAAGAAATACAGACTGTTAGCCCACATTTATTTTTGTGGTTCTTTGTTTGAGACAGAGTTTCTATTGACCCAGTTAAAGTGCAGTGACATCATCATAACTCACGGCAAGCTCAAACTCCTGGGCTCAAGGCATCTTCCTGCCTCGCCTCATTTGTTTTTGATGAAGGGTACGTGGGTTTTAGAATACTTGCTTCATTTTTTCTCTAAGTTTGAAGTATTTCCATACAAAAAAAATATGAGGCTAGATGTATCTTAGCAGTAAAGGAGGGAAAAGACCAGATTCTGAAGGTACTTGAATGCCTTATATGTGAGTTAGAGCCTAAGAACAGCTATAAAAATTATTGAAGCTACACTACTGCTGAATGTAAGAGTCTGAGGTACACTTCCTAGGTTAAAGATCATTTGTGACAGGAATGAGAAGAAAGCAAAACTGGTGAAGAAAAAATTTTGGCACCAACTATGGTACTATTTTTGCACCCTTCTCATTCTGTTTCTTGGTGTGTACTTATGGAAAAATCCTTCATCGTGGAAACCATAAATAGAGGAAAGATGCCGGCCTTTCAGAGCATCTGATTTCAAATAGGTGTTGGGACAAAAATTTTGTTATAGTATCCGGATCCCAGTATGTGTGTGATTTAGTTTTGCTAGTGAGTGTTTGCCAATAGCCAATTTTCCAGCAGTGGTGGGAATAATAATCTGACCATTTTATAGAGTTCTTTTACCCCTAAAACAAGGAAGGGATGTTTTGTAGTAAAATGAGTTGTGAAAAGTTGTCAATTAATATGTCAACTTTGTCAATTAATATGAAAAGCTTACAAGTAAGGTTAAGGCTGCTTAAAACAAGCCTCACTGGCACTGCATTTAAACAGCTGGTTTTGAGAGAGTCCCAACACTATGTAGATACAAGCACACTCACACTCACACTCACACATACTCACTCATGCAGAGCAATGCTCATTCCTACCCTCCCTGATCCCCACATCAAAATATGTCTACCTGAGATTAGCCAGGCTCAGCTTCCTTTAAGCAAATTGAGGAACACAGAATGCTATGGTGCTAAGATCATATGGGACAAAGGCATCAACTTTTATAAAAGATAATATTTTTAAAAACAAAGTTAGTGGACTCTTGGGCAGTAACAAAAATGGAGAGGAAGTATTTTGGATGTTTTATGTGTGTGTGTGTGTGTGTGTGTGTGTGTGTGTGTGTTTGTCTAGGGTATGGAAACTAGGAGGAATCCTAATATTGGCAGACCAACCCAATCTTCCTAAAATTCTTATTTTCAGGATCAGCTTCCCACGACGTCCCTGCTTCTTATTTGCTCCTTTTCTTCTTCCTGAATTTTTGATGATTTTCAGGCGTCCTCAAACTTTTTAAACAGGGGGCCAGTTCACTGTCCCTCAGACGGTTGTAGGGCCGGACTATAGTTTAAAAAAAAAAAAAAAAAAAAAAACTATGAACAAATTCCTATGCACACTGCATATATCTTATTTTGAAGTAAAAAAACAAAACTGGAACAAATGCAGTCATACCGCCTCATGTGGCCCGCGGGCCGCAGTTTGAGGACCCCTGAAGATATTCAGAAGTTTCTTAAAAGATTATCTTCTCAGGAGGATCGTGCAGAGAAGCAAAATGATCATGAAATAGTCCTTCAAACATTTCTCCATAGGAGCTAGTATGCCAGAGTGAGGAAGAGAACAGGCTCTGAAGTCAGGGCGCCTATAACAAAATCCCGACCTCAGCACTCACCAGCTGTGATTTGACCGTTAGCAGGAAGTTGAATCTCTCTATGACTTAGTTTCTTTATCTGTGAATGGGGCTAATGAAGAGTCACTAACTTGTTGAGCGAGGACATTAAATAAATTCATTTTTCCAAATAACTTAACAGAGTCTGTAATACATGGTAAGCAATCAATACATGTCAGTAAATGGGTTGTTGACACTGTACATTATGAATAATAATTTGTATGACTTTGCATATTTAGAGCATGTCCACTCTCAGCCATAGGTATGTAACACCAAAACACAGGGGTAACAATGAAAACATTGAATAACTAATACATTGATTTGAGAGCATGGCTCTTGACCTCCTCATTTAGTTAATTCAGTGAGGGAACTAATTATTTTACTCTGTGTTGATAAAGCTTCACCTGGTGTATCCCTAGAGCCTACAGTCCTGTTTTCCTCTCATCTACTTTACATGATGCATAAATAGTAGTATTATCTACTATTTTTAGAAATGTAGGGGATGAAAATGATAATACTCTTGTTCTGGTTCCAGTTTTGTCCACATGCTGCTCATGTCTCTTAAGAAAACTGAAGTCTTTTGAGAATAATCCACCATTTCATTTATATAAAGAGTGCTCAAGTCATCATCTGCCAAAGAAGCCACATCACGTGCTGGAAACAGGTGTTAGAAAGTAAATATTAGCCATGTAATAAATGTCCTGCAAAGAGAACCCCAAAGGCAGCTTCATCATGGGATTCAGAGGCTCTGCCTCCATGGTGTCTCCCACCCAACCCTGCTATCTTGGCCACAGTGATTTAACTGGGCTGGGCTCCTAACTCCAGAGCAGCCAAAGGCTATTGAGATGGCACACACAAGAATGTTGCCTCCTAAAGACACTGACCTCTGAACTAACCAGATCTTCCTTGGTGGGACTGAATAGGGACGCAGAGAGAGGTTGCTTGGTGGTCATGCAAGTAGAAGAGAAAAGATAGCTAAGGAAACCTGAATAGGTCAGAATCAGACGTGGGCAGAGGAGGGATGGGCTGTGAGCAGCACAGGAAGCAAAGAGGTAAATCAATAGTCACGCTGGCTTTCAAGGCTGCCCTCCACTTGCCCCAATACCTAGTTGTTCATTGGTTGCTATTCTTCCTTAAAACAGTTGTTTTAATGCTTTCCTTGAAGATTGGCTAAGATTCCTTCCTGTTTTTTGGCTTTTTTTTTTTTCTTTTTTCTATTATTTTACAAGATTGCCTGCAGGAAATGACCTGAATTAATCTCTGTTCCTTACAGACAAAGGACCTATGTAAAAACCAAAATAACACAAGAATTGATTATTTTTGGACTTAAAATATGCACCACACTAATGCAGTTTATTAGTATACCTATGCTCAGTAATGAAAAAATCACATTTACACTATTTCAATACTGGGCAACCTTTTGCATTCTACAGCAAGAACTTTTATGTTTGTTTTCCATGCCTAACCTATGGGGGACCGCTGAATATATTTCCATACACAGTCTACATTTTATGCACTTAAATAGTTACAACTCATTAGCCATTTTATTCTAATTTCATATAGTAATAACATTATAGATTTTAAAAACTATTCTTGTTTGCATGGATTACATTCTGGAAATTTAAAAATGTAAAATTTCTACAAATAACATTGTGTTATAATTTATAAATAGGAAAAATGTTTCATCTCAGTTATTAAAACATATATATATGTATATATAATACATATATATATATATTTGACAAATAGTATCAGGAGTCACAGTTGTTTATTTACTTTATTATGTAGATATTATTCTATTTAAATATATTGTGTTTTTGTTTTGCTATATGTAATGTATGTGAGCATTTTATTGTTAAATAACAAATGTTAAATAGAAAAACAAAAACACACTGTAAGACTATGTGTCCTCTAAGCATTCTCCTAGCATTCTATACCTTTCTGTCTGTTCATTTAGCCCCTTTGTCTGCTTGGGAATGTCTCTCACTAGCTTGTAACCTCTAGAGGAGCTGCTCTCAACCTGTGGGTCATGACCCCTTTTTAACAATGAAAATACATTGCGGCATTAGGAAGATTGAGAACCACTGAGTCTAGAGGGGTGTCTTTGCATCTTGTATCCCGGGGATCATGAACATAGTAGGCATCCAATAAATATGTGTTAAATTATACAAATAAAGAAAATAACAATGTATATATAACCACTTCTTAAAGAATTATAAATGACACATTTACTTGTATGCTATTGCAACAAACAAATGTTCCATTGAAAATATACTTAAGTCACTGTTAGATTTCTGGTCATTATGCTCTAAAGCTGGTGAAAGCAGTGGAATATTTCAGTTTTACCCCAGAAAGAGGAAGGAAAGTGATCAATATTTGTCATCAGAAGTATAAATTAATAAGACATTACAACATCATTTGAAACCTAACAGGATGTACACTTCCTACGGCTATTAATTGAATTATTGCTGATCATTTTGATATTACAGACCTTTGATACTGAAAGATTGAAAGCGTAGAAAAACCTGTCTTTGTGTGCCCTTTCTTTCTGTGCATTTAATATGGAGCACTAGACTCGCTCCACTTCATGCTGATGGAGGTGGAAGGGGGAGACGGAGGTGGAAGCCTGCCACTGAATTTGAATTATGTAGGGAACATAGCCGTGTTGTACTGTCTTGTCAATATCTCCTTCCAGCTGGTGCTGACATAATTAGGCACATCAAGCATAGAAGAAGACATTTTAAATTCAAAGCACTGTTCCAAGTCCTGTGAGCAGCTCTGAAAGGTGCCTGAAGTAATCAATAACACATGGTAAGGTGTGCAGTGCTCGTGGGTTATCCACCCACCTCGGGTCTATTATAAGACACGGAGAAGTAGAAAAGCCAAGATTGCTAACTTCTTAAAGAGTAGCCTTGTTTAAAGAGTTTGACTTATTAGAGTTTGTTTTCTTTAAAGAAATACATTTAAACTTTTACCACCAGTATGAAGTGGATAAACGTGAGCTCCCTGAGACCTGAATGTCACTTCCTTTGCTCTCTACTGTACACACTCCCAGGACCTAACAGGTTGTATGTCACTTAGTAAGATGCCAGTATGTGTATAGGGTGAGAATGTATCGTACACTATGGGATGGTTATGCAGATTAGAAGTATATTAGATAAAACATATATACCACTCATGTACTCATAGAGTGAATATATAATAATTGTAATCATATAGTTGTAAGTATAATTGAAATTATAATAGAGCATATTTATAGTTTGCATTTTACAAAAAATAACTTGGACTTCTGTCCCTTATTGTCTCGCTTGACTCTCTCCAGCCTCTTCTTTTCCCCAATCTTCCTTTATTCTTTTCCAACCCTCTTTTTTGTATAGATTTATTTTATAGAACAGTTTACTTTTTGCCTTAAAGTTCATTGCTTGCCACTCTCTAAAAGACTTATCAAAGTATTTTACTAAACAAAGACAATTGTCTCCCAAGAAAAATTTTGGTGCCAACTGAGATTAATTTTTTACCCACTTCAGATATGTAATTTCCACTGTCATTCATAGAAAGTTCTGTCACAGTTGAAAAAAGATACCATATGGAACAAGGTCCGTAAATACCTTCCTACAGCATGTGGGGGTATAAATTTAGTTTGTGATCCAAAAGATTGTAATAATCTAAATGGTCGTTTTCAGACTTCAAGGTAGAATTCTAGCAGTCCTGAGAAGTGAAATTGAGAAGTTAAATGTCTTGGCCCTTAAATACTAGCAATTTTATTTGTTTAATAGATATGTATCTGTTGGGAGGAAAATTTCATGCTTAAAGAAAAAAATTGATTATTACCACACTAAATAAACTAGAGGAATAATTAGAAATATATCATTCAAAAAAATTCTATGGCATAAAGTATTAGCGGAAGATAAGGTGGTGGTTAGTAGCAATAAACTTTCAACTATTTACAGTATTCTTCAAGATACAATCTAAGTCATAATCTGGGGCCAGCGATTGTGCCAATGTACATGATTTGGCGACACGTCGTCTGTGCGTACCACCCATGTGTAACTTGAACCTAAGCTACAGAGTGAAAGCTTGTGATGTAACCTAAAATGGTTTTTTCCTAATAGCTATTTTTAAATTCAGGATATTGCAGAGATACACACATTTTAGTTACATTATTTTCTTTTGTATGCTTTGAAAGTCAAAGTTATAAATGCGTCTTTCACCCAGAATATGTGCATCACACCAGTTAGGTGTGTGTTTCCCCCCCCCCTCCATCCCCTCCTGCCTATTGGATTTCTGTTGAGTTTCACCTCCAGATGTGCACGTAAGTGCTGATTGACTAGTTCCAATACAGTACTGAACACACGTAGTGTTTGTCTTTCCATTCGTGTGACACTTTACTTAGAAGAATGGTTCTTCTCCAGTTCCATGTTACAAAATACACTAGATCACCATTCATTTTTGTGGCTGAGTGGTACTCCCTCGTACATATATACCACTTTTAATTAACCCCTTCATTTACTCATTCATGTACTCTGATCGGCACTTAGGTTGTTTCCACATATTTTTTTTTTTTTTTCTTTTTTTGAGGCAGAGTCTCACTCTGTCACCCTGGATAGTGCTATGGCATCACAGCTCACAGCAATCTCAAACTCTTTGGATTCAAATAATCCTCTTATCTCAGCCTCCCAAGTATCTGGGACTACAGGCACCCTCCACAACGCCCCCCCCCAAAAAAAAAAAAAATGCCCAGCTAGTTTTTCTATTTTTAGTAGAGATAAGGTCTCACTCTTGCTCAAGCTGGTCTCAAACTTCCAAGCTCAACCAATCCACCTACCTCGGCCTTCCAAAGTGCCAGGACTACAGAACTGAGCCACCATAACTAACTGTTCCCACATCTTTGCAATTATAAACTGTAGTACTTACTATAAACACGTAGGTGAAAATGACTTTTTGATCAAATGTCTTTTTTTCCATTGGGTAAACACCTAGTAGTGGGATTGCAGGATCAAAAGGTAGGTCTGTTTTTAGTTCTTTGAAGAACCCCCATACTACTTTGCATAGAAGTTGTACTAGTTTACAGTCTGTTAATGGTGGTCTATAGCAGCTACAAATTTCCAGTGAAAAAGGTCTCATGCTAATAAAAATGGTAAGGTAAATGGTAGAAATGGTACCAAAAATTTAAGATAAATGGTAGATTTTTTTTTTCCTTCTAAATTTTTGGAGAGAGAGCAATAATTATGATTGTAACTCTCCAATAGCACTTACTGCTCTTTCAAAAAAAAAAAAAACAAGAAACATGAGAGCCCATTTTCCTACTGTATACGTTAAGAGAGCATGCAAGGATTGCTGAACACATTTCCTCCATGTTTGTGTTCACTTAGAAGTAGATTTACTTACTTCACAAGATTTACTGAAGGAAACTCCTTTGGAGGATAAAAAAGAGGAGGACGGAGTGGGCAGGGAGAGCCTGCAGCTCACAGTGTAAGTCTGGTGTCTCTGAAGGAGAGAAGGAGTGAAGGAGACTAAGGGAGAAAGAATCTCACACTGCAGCTTAGTCCTAAGAAAATCTTAGCCAGCCAGTGGAGTGCTCAAGCCAAAACTGGCCTTCAGAAGATCTCTGTTTCCTGGTAACAGTGCACAGTGCTCCAGCTGGAGCAGCCTGAGAGACACGTGTCCCTGGGCAACCGCTGGCTGTGGGTCCCGTGGTGGTGGCAGCTGAGTCTGTCAGTCAACCACAGCCAACCACCCTCCCTCAAAAGGAGGTCAGAGCTTCTGTGGCCTTCACTTTTTCCATATAGGGAAACTTTGATTTTTGAAAACCTGTTAAAAATTTTAACCTGGAAGATAATAAATCCACTTATGCCTTTTAATCAATCTGAAAAACAGTTAGACTTTTTCTTTGCTTTCACAGAAAAATCTCTTCCTACAAATAATCTGCTCTAAAACAGGAAGTCTTCAATTGAAGGACTTCTAGCTACATTTTCGCAGTTTATAAAATGTGTTATTTTAGGATACATTTATCTACTTAACAAGCATGAAGTAATGAAGTAAGTGCCTACTGAATGCCAGGCAAAACAAATACCATTTATTTTCATTTCCTAAAGTATTAAGCACAGAGCATTCATTTAGCGCAGCAAGTGATTTTCAGAATCCAAAGTCTAGGATGCACAGCACCTATGAAATACGATGTGCTGAACCAACACGGCTGGATGGATGGACACGAGTTTGTGCCGTGGGATTCAGTTATCTTGAGATGACATACTGCCCTGTGGCATTTTGAGAGGGTTCATGCCTCTCTTAAACATTCCTACCTTATAATCGTTTTAAAAGTAATGTCTATTTTAAGTTAATAAAAAGTTGAGAACTAAAAACATTATGACGGGTGGTTCAGTAATGTCACGTTTTCTAAAAGTTTTCTGCTCTGGGAAGATATATTTAGTTCATTTTGATGAAATTTTGTATTTTACACTTTCCAGTCTGCATTCAGTCTATAGTTTAATCTTTGAAGATAATATAAAACACAGAGTCCACACCCCACACTTAATGATGAGATTTTCTTGAAACCAAAACTGAAAACTTTTTAAAGCAATGAGCATTTTAGCCTAACTTTAAAACATCTGATTTTTCTGTTCCCAGCTAACTATATAGCTTTATAAACTCTATTTCCAATAGGATCATATTCTATTAAGTCAACAAGAAAAAATAATAAAATAAAACCATGATTTTAGAAACAGATGGTACTATGTTCTTTTTTCCAGTCATGACATACAATACAAAGGCACTTTATAGCAGTAACCCAAGTAGGAAACTATAGTGAGATTGTGATAAAAAAAAAAAAAAAAGTCTGTTTCTTTCAGCTCTATACACATGTAAGAGACTGGGGGAGTATCTGTTATCAAAATGAAAAAACCATCAGAAGTATTAAAATCAGCCTTTACATTTACAAACAATTTCCTGAAATCTTATAAATCACCTTTAATATTATTTTTCCATATCTCCCCTGAAAAACCACTGAGGATTTAGGTACAGGGTTTTAAAAGTTGAAGGCATGTTTCAGTTCGACAGGATTTGTGCAAATTGTCAGGTGCTGCCCAGGGCTGAGAGACGGACACTTTATTACGTGTTCCTCCTCTGGTCTGTTTTAGGTCTTTCTGTATAGCTCTATACCTCTATGTAATAGAAAATCATTACAGGTAATGATTACAGAAGGTCGTGATTTAATTGACCAATTTGGGAATTAAGTCTAAAGGGTTTTTAATTGTAATTTGATAAGCTTTCAGAGTTTCCCCTGTCATTTTCTAAGAAATAACAAAATGTATTTTGTAGTTAAAGTGAAAATATTTCCCTGTAGAAAATTGCCTGTTTTTATTATTGTAAGAATTGGTCCACTGAACTTAGCTCAGCCTCCAAGGTCTCAGTGAGAATGCCGTGATTAATGAGGTAGCCATTAATGTCAGTAGATTGAACAACCAAAATCTGATTATATTAAAGTGCTTCCCAAACATTAGGGTCACATTAACAGTTTATTGAAACAAGCTGATAAAATTTAAAATGGTCATCTAATTCCCTTGGGTTCCTAATTGTTGCATGATAAATCACTCTGTAGAGAAATCTATTACAATGTTCCAAATGAGAAAATGTAATTTACTGTACCATTACCAGGGTGTTTTAAGCACTTCAGTTCTTATTGGGAGGATTTTGCTAATAGGAGAAACAAAAATTCAGATTTTTGTAAAGGGTCTGGCCATGAATAAAACCTCTTAATGATACATCTCCCAACTATATATTGGGCAAGAAAATGATGCATTTTATGAGGCTTCTTTATGTAAAAACAAATTACATTAAAGTTCTTCATGAGTTGATTACTGAAAGTTCAGCGTGAATGAGCCTTTATTGATGCTCATCTACTCTTGAGAAGGAAAACGCTGTAGAAACCAACTGTATTACATAAACTAGTTGAAATATTTCTTTACTGTGGAACTCTGATCAGGTTCCCTCCAGAGAGTGACATCTCTGCTTTGAAAGATAAATTTCAAGGGTCCATGTAGAACAAATGAACACTTTGCCTGTTCAGGCTTCTGATCAAGTGTCAATCACTGAATGCAGCGTTTCCAGGAATGACCAATCTGTTATTGTTAAGTAGTTGAGATCATGTCATCACTTATTCCTGGAAAAACCACTGGCCAAGAGAGAGGAGGTGGTGAGCATTTCTGGGAATGGTCTGAAAAGGTGGTGACCCCATTTATTTTGATGTAACTGATGACAAAGTTAAAGGAAAGGCATATAAGCACGTGCAAATAATGGTACATTGTTAATCTAAGTAGTGTTTATGAACAGGAAGTGTTCTGGGCTTTGAAATTCTAATTTACTAGAATTATTATTTAATTTCAAAGAAAAAGATATTTCCCACTTCTCATCCCCAACTCAAGAGTATATTTGGGGTCTCTTTCCCCACATTTCTAAATTGATTGCATAAACGTTCAAGCACTCTCCAAATCATAATGTAATCATTGTTGTAAGCATTTATCTGACCTACAAGTTAGTCAAGGTCAGCAATTGTTTTTTGAAACAACTGTTTAACGCAGATCCTGTCATAATATTGTCATAATATTGGGTGTACAGTAAATGGTTAAGAAATGCTTATTGAATGAATAATAAATGAATGGATAAAAATAAATGGATCTCTAAGTAGCCAATTTGCCATTTTATTTTCCACTACTTTATAGTTATTTTATAAGTTTATTTTGTGATAAGGATGCCCTTAAAAATACATTTTATCCCTGTCTTTAACCATATTTTTCATATTACCAGAAATGTTTACTTTGGTATCCTTTCATCTGCCCACATGTCCCACTGGGAAGGATCTGGTGAATGAAGATTGCTTGGTGTTAGTACATCTAGCACATTTTAGAAACTCAGAAAAACAGCAGTTAGAGAGTGAACTATGTGTTTAGATAGCTGGATGGTGGACTCCAATGCTTGGAGTGATGGTTATACCTATAGCCTAGGTCTGCCTGGTGATAAGCCCTGGAGAAAGCAAGTTTATTGAAAAGGCTGGTTGAGCCTCCTCGAAAACGCTGACAACCAATACCCAAATTACTGTTTATATTGTAAATGTCCCCAGAAAGGTTCAGACACACTTATTCCACCTGTTTAAGGAATTTTGTGAGAGTTTCCAGGTGTTTCTTGGTAATCTCATTCTAGATCTCAGCATCTGGACTTGAGGAAGGGATAGCAGGAAAATATAGTACAAGAGCAGGACCCAACCTCTGTTCACATAAAAAATATGAATCAATAAAGAAACATGTTCTATAAAAAAGAAAGAACTATCTTAGACAAAAATAGGTGAGTCACACTTACACCATAAGTCAAATATCAGATCCTTTCATTTTTCTTTAGAAAGTATTTTATAAGATTGAGAATAAAAAATATCTGTATTGAATTTCAAAAGTTAAATATTTCTGTGATTTAAGACACAGAATTTATAATTCAACTAGGAAGAGAGTGCACAAAATTTCAAAAGGTTATTTTCTTTTGACTTCCAAGAAAACTATTCTTGAGCAATGTATGAATAAACTAAAACATACTTTTTTCAAATGCTGGCACCCTCCCCCTCATTTTTTAGCCTTTAAACTGATATAACTCTAACCTTCAGTTCTTTAAACTGATATAACTTGCATTGTTGACAAATACAGAGCATTTATTTTGGGGAGTCACTGCATGGCTTTCTTCTTCACTTACCTTAAGTATTTCCTCAAATTTCTTCTTACCTAAAAGCTTTTATTTGCCAATCTACCTAAAATGTCACTTCTCCATCACTTTATTCCCATATCCTTTTTAAAAATTGCTCTTAGATACTAGACAGAGTGTTCATTTTTTAATGTTGTCTATGTTCTCCCAGTTTTAAGTTTCATGAAAATAGGAAGCTAAAAATCCAGGGCCTATGGCAGTGCCTGGCGCATCATGGATACTCAATAAATATTTGTAGAATAAAAATAGTAGAGGGAACAGAACATGTTAGTTACAAAAGCATCTTCTGTTTTTAAAAAAGCAAGTAATTTTTTAAATTCAGAATACAAAGTGCATATGGGAGGGTAGTGATCAGATTTGCATTTTAGAAAGTTCATTTTGACATCATGCACAGGATAGCTCACCTTTACATCAGTTTTAATAAGCCCCATTTTTTGACAAGTCTGAATTTTATCAGTTTTGATGGAACTTCAATAAGCATCAAATTGAAATGGACATTAATTGAGCATCAGGAAGGAAAATAAGAAACAAGGGTCTTGAGTAAACCACAGATTTATTTTTTTCTTAAATAATTAGACATCAACTTGTCTGTTTACTTTTCAAATGCCCTTGATTCTTGAGTACCAGTGTCCTCCTTTTTCATCTTCTAGGCCTTCAGATTTTGGAGGAGAGGTTTATATTTACTATAGAGTTAAAAAATATGTGGCTAACTTTATGCGTTGCTCAAATGGGCAAATAGAGCCAGTCCTCACTTGCTAGATCTATAGCTCTTATCTCCAACGTAACCCAGAAGTACATGCCATGATTTTGACAGCAGGTGAAACAGCAGCCAGTGGAATTCAGAATAGTGCTACAGTTTCCAGCTGTGAAACTGGTTCTTGTCTTCTTGTGATTGAAGAATGAAAACAAGAGGCAGTTTGGAAGCAGCAAGAAGCCAAATTTATTAAAACAAAAGTTCACTCTTAAAGGGATGAAAAGCAAGCACACAGTTTAGCAGACTGTGGAGATGGGGTTCCTTGTGCTTTCTAATCAGCAAATGAAAATGCATCCCAAAGAGGTAGGAATGGACACATGTCCAGCAGACAGTGGCACGGGAGTTCCTGTGTCATCCCTTTCTCTGCTGCCTGATCTCTCCTCCTTGGTGATGTTTTCCTTCTTTTCTTGACCAGTGGGAACGATGTCTCTTTGCTATTGTGGGGCAGGGGCTTTTCCACCTCATATGATTAGCCCTACATTTGTTGTGTCCAAAGTCCATGGGGTGGGTGGGCAGAAGCGATGAGGTATGACGTGCCCTGTGTTGTTGCTGTTGTTCTATGACGGTGTGGTCAGCCTTACCTTGCTAATGCACAGTGTATCCTGCTGCCCATCTGCTTATTCTGCTTGCTTTGGTAGTTTCTCTGCTCAAGTCTCATTTTTTTTTCTTTTCTTTTTTTTTTTTAATATGAGGGTTTATTAAAGTAGTAACTATTTAACTTTTTTTTTTTTTTTTTTTTGCGGTTTTTGGCCAGGGCTAGGCTTTAACATGCCACCTCCAGCACATGGGGCCGGCACCCTACTCCTTTGAGCCCCAGGAACCGCCCAAGTCTCATTTTTCTTATGCTCGCATTATGTGACACTTAGGCTCCACTTCTCTGGTAGTATGTTTTGTTACTTAATATCCTGTTGGTGTTCAGGGCCCATTCCATACTTCCTCTGCTCATATTTTTCTTTCCTACTGCTACTACCTCTGGTCCCAGCAACCATTCATAAGGTGTACCCATCTCAATAAAATCCTACTTTTTGAATCCTAATGAATTTGGTAACATATATCAAATACTAAATAAAAATCAGTTGGACAAAGTTCATATTTTCCATGATATTGAACATTCTTTCATAAGTGGTCTGACAATTAAGTTCACAAACCTTCCTAGAAAAAGTGCTATATTCCTCATGGCTGCATGTCACTGCTGGTCACCTTCAAAGTACTCCCTTTGGGAAGCTGTGCACCAATGCCTGTGCCTCAGCTAAGCTTGGCATAGTTTCGCAAGGGGAGTACTTCACAGGTGACTATAGGGTTATGCAACAATGAGGTATGTAGCACTTTTTCTAGGACAAGTTCACAAGCTTAACTGTCAGACCTACAGAAGTTTAGTAATAATTTAGGCTTTCTATTCTGTGAGCTACATATTCATAGCTTTTGTCTATTTATTTCTACTAGTTATTGGTGTTTTTCTTACTAATTTGTAGGAGTTCTTTGAATCATTTGGGCATTAATCTTTGAATGATTTATCGATGGCAAGTATCTTCCTACTTGTTCCCCCCCTTTCTTTCTGGTGTTTGTTGATACATAAAAGTATTTACTCTGATGGAATCAAATTAATTGAGCATTTTCTTTGTGGTTTGTGGTTTTTAAGTCTTTTTCCAGAATCTTTCCATGCTCTAAAGTCATAGTGAATTTTGTCCAATATTCCCTGACCATGCTACCTAAAATTGCTAGCCTGTCCCCACCTCTGCAGGAACTCTCTACTTCCCCATCCCCATTGAGTTCATTTTCCTTGAAAGTACTTATAATGTTCTAACATACTATATAATTTACTTGATTATGTTTTTATTGTGTCTCGCTGCATTAGATCTGTTTTTAATAAGAGCAAGGATATTTGTAGGCCATTTTCCTTGATGTATCCCAATGCCTATGAGAGTGCTTGATGCAAATAGATATTTAGTAAATATTTGTTAATTAATAAATAATTTTATCTTCTAAAAATTTTAAAGATTTTTCCTTTTACATTTAGAGTCTTAAATTTCTTGAAATTTTTTTTATGTATATGGCATAAAGTAGTATTCTACTTTATGTTTTCTAAGTGGATATCAAATTGCCCCAGTATCATTTATTTAACAGCCCAATAACTACAATACATGTGAAGCCTCCCTTTATATACATATTTCCATGTATCATATCATTAGAGTCTAAGCTTCATGGAATCAGGGACTTTCTTTCGTTATCTGCTCTATCCTCAGTGCTTAGAACCATGTGTATCACAGTGGAATATTATATACAAACAGAACCAAAAAAAATCTATCACACATGCAGCAACTTGAAAGAATTTCACAGATACCAAGTTTTAAAAAGGCAAATACTGAAGTGTATATACCATATGATTTCAATTATTTAAAGTATATTATGGGCCAAATTAATATGTGATCATGACATGCTCTTGGACATCAGATGTAGTTACTTTTGGATAGACTAGTAACTGAAAGGAAACAAGAGGGAAGTATCTGGGATGCTTATAATGTTCTGATCCGTCTGGTTGCTAATTAATTCAATAAAAGTTTCAAAAGTTTCATAAATATTTGTTGTAAGGATTCTCACTCCTTTCTGCTCTTTTGTGTACATCTACACAAATATAAAAACACATTGATTACTAAACTTTAAGTAAGACTTTATAATCAAGGGGATGAGTTTTTCATATTGTTATTTTATCAGGTTTATATTTATACATAATGGGTAATAATATATATTCATATAATATATATAATGGAATTAACATTCTTCTGCCTTTTTATACAAACTGTACTATAGATAATTAAATGACAAAGAAATTTTTCTCCTTATAGAATCATTTTAGATAATAACAAAGAATTATTATTATTATATATTAGAGTGTCACTCTTTTGCAATCTTTTTTGTAATAAAGAATCTAGACATGGACAGAAAAACATATATGCCTGAATTTAATTAAGTCTTCATATAAACTAGCAACATACAGGAAATTCAGAGGGCAAAGTAAGATGTTAAACTATACCTTAAGATACATTTAGCAAATTACAGGCTGTGAGTAACTCTATTGGGCAAACAACTTGTTTTCTTCAATAAATAAATTATAAGAAAAAAAAAATGTTGGAGGGGTCATAGGTAGACTTTCCACCAATCGCAACACATGGGCTTTATTTAAATCCTGAATCTGTAAAATCATTTTAAATTTATGAAACAACTTGGAATTTGAACATTAATTAGTAATATTAAAATATTTAGGTAAGATGATGTAATAACAGTTATGTTTTTAAAAAGTGAGCTGTTATCTTTTAGATATTCAAAGTATGATTGAATAAAATTTTTAAAACATAAACCTATTGGGACTTTATCAGAATTACATTGAATTTAAAGATTATAGTGGGTATCTTTATAATATTTACTTTTCCTGTCTTACCTATTCTGTACAGCAAACCTCCCTCTTATTTTTCTCCTTTACTCAAATATTTTTATCTATGTTTTTCTAATGCATTCTTTCAGATTAATTTTGGGATAATTTTTCCAACTTCCTCAGAAATATGATTGAAGGATTAAATCTCCTTTTAGCTGTATATTAATTTGCAAAGAACAAAACATGAAATATATGCCTAGCCATTCATCTCTCTAATGATAGAAACCCTGCATATCTTCTCTTTGCACAATTCCTAAGCAATAGATTTTTATTACAATTGCATGGAGATGGCAGTGTCACAGTGGCTTTGAGTATGGACTCTAAAGTTGAATGGCTCACTCCACATATCACTAGCTGTGTGAAAAAACAGCTTAACTTCTTTATTTTTTAGTTTATATGGTTTTGTGTTTCATTATTGTGATGATTAAGTAATACCCTTACTTCACAGACACACAGAAAGAGGTCAAGAATATAGATATTAACGATTAGATTACTTGTTGTATTGAGTGTTGTCCTTTTTATGTTTGTGTTGCTTCAGTGTATTTATCAAAAAGAGTGTTAAATTTTATAAAATGACTTTTCAGCATTTATTGCAATTTTCACACAGATGCAATGTGTGTATGAATAAATGACCTTGTAATTAACTCTTTTTGAACATTTGAAAGAACTCATCAAAATGTTTCCATTTTCAGTGGCTCCTGCCAAATGTAGGTGTTCCGCTTCTACTTCAGTAAACTTTCATATTCCATTTAGCTCTGAGGGACGATCGGAGTGAACGTGAATGAAGAGGGGAAGTCTGTTGGCAGTAGGGTTGCCAGATAAAAACGCAAGACACACAAATTCATCTAACTTTCAGATAAATAATGAATATATTTTGTAATAAGTATCTCCCAAATATTGCATGGGATATTCTCACACTACAGTAATTTTATTTATTTATTTTTTTTTGGGGGGGGACAGAGTCTCATTTTGTCACCCTCAGTACAGTACTGTAGCATCACAGCTCATAGCAACCTCCAACTCGTGGGCGTAAGCAATTCTCTTGCCTCAGCCTCCCAAGTATCTGGGACTACAGGTGCTTGCCACAATGCCCGGCTATTTTGTTGTTGTTGTTGTTGTTGTTTTTTAGCAGGACTGGCTGGGTTCAAACCCACCAGCCCTGGTGTATGTGGCTGGTGCCCTAACCACAGGCACTGAGCCACATAATTTTATCTTTTTATATGAAACATCAAATTTAACCCTGTACCCCTTACTTTTATTTGCTAAATCTCGTGAGGAGGCTGTTGGCAGTGGTAGCAGTAGAGATGGAGAGGAAGGAGAAGCTTAGAGAAAGTGATTCTGCCATTGACTTCTTGGTCCTTCAGTCACTAACTCTTTCTACACAGAGACCACTCTTACACCCGACTCTTCTCCAAAGAGAAAAGAGGTAAGGTCTTATGTTTGTTTTAATTGCAGTATTAGAATGTTATGTCTCCAAAACATAAGCAGTTACTTCCTCACTGGCTCCTCTTCGTCTTTGGTTACTGTTGAGAGGCTTGCCTTGGAAGTACCATAACAGGAAACAACGAGCTGGTAGGTAGCAAGAAGAAACAGGACCAACAGCAGCATCAAAAACCACAGAAGCCTTTGCATGCTGTCTTTCATACCCTTACATACGGTTCGCAAATTTTAAATGTTACATAATGCATTGGTCTTATTAAAAATGGAAACAGAGAAAGCACCTTTGTCCACTAATGTTCTCCAAGTTGTCCTCTCCCCTCCCCAGGTTGCTTTGCATTTTTTGTTTGTTTTTTTGTTTTGTTTTGTTTTGTTTTCTTGGCCTTGCATTTTTATCTGTTCTTTGTAACAAAATCCACAAGAAAAGGAAAAATCTATTAAACCAATGAAAGCATGGCTATGGTTGCTGATTTAAGTAACTCTTCATCTGAATGAGGCTCTTAAAATAGGAAGATTATTGGTTTATCAGTGGGTCATATATATCTCCTTTTCAACTGATAGCAGGTAACAAGTTTGAATTCCAGTCAACCATATAAAGCTATACCTTGACTTTTTCTGGCCAATGAACCATCACTCAGACTAAAATAATTTCCTATTCTATCCATTTATCTAAGTCAGCCAGGAGCTAGCAATTCAATGGATGAGAATCACATCTATTAAAAGAAAGAGTTGGGAGGCGCCTGTGGCTCAGTGATTAGGGCGGCAGCCCCATATGCCAAGGGTGGCAGGTTCAAACCCAGCCCAGGCCAAACTGCAACAAAAAAATAGCCAGGCATTGTGGTGGGTGCCTGTAGTCCCAGCTGCTCGGGAGGCTGAGGCAAGAGAATCGTGTGTGCCCAAGAGTTAGAGGTTGCTGTAAGCCATGTGATGTCATGGCACTCTACCTGAGGGCCGTACAGTGTACAAAAAAAAAAAAAAAAATACAAAAACTTGGGCAGCACCTGTGGCTCAAAGGAGTAGGGCGCCAGCCCCACATGATGGAGGTGAGGGGTTCAAACCTAGCCCTGGCCAAAATCTGAAAAAAAAGCAATAATAGAGTTAGTCCTCTATTAAAAACAAAAACTTTTTCTAGGCATTCTGAAAAAGCAATCTGCCACTGTCAAAGCTGGATTTGAATTCTAACTCTTCCATTCTTTTGCTCTGTGACCACAAAATGTAATTTAGTTGACATCCCTGAACTTTGTTTTCTTCTATATGACTGAGAAAATACACCTGGTTTACAAGTGTGTTGTTCAGTTTATGTAGACAAGGCCTGCTTATGGAATTTTGATATAAAACTCCCAGCAAGAATATAAAATTGTACAATCACTTTGGGAAACATTTTGGATGTTTATTTAAAGTTAAATATATACCTACAATATTACTTCTAAGTATTTGTCCAAAAGAAATAAGCATTTGTTCATATTAAGACTTAAAAGGGAAAAGGGGGGGGGGGGTAGAGGGAGGGTAATTGGTGGGATCACACCTACACTGCATCTTACAAGGGTACATGTGAAACTTACTAAATGTAGAATATAAATGTCTTAACACAGTAACTAAGAAAATGCCAGGAAGGCTATGTGAACTAGTCTGATGAAAATATTTCAAATTACATATAAAACCAGTGTATGGTGCCCCATGATTACATTAATGTGCGCCGCTATGATTTAATAATAATAAAACTAAATACCTGGTTTTGAGATCCCAAGATAGAGTGTCCAGAAGTTAGGATAAAATTTTATTTATCTCTTTGAAGTTTGGGCTTATGCTCAAATAATATTTTCAGCAAAGTTTGCTTCAAAATACCCAATCTATTGATTGGTTTGAGAAGTAAAATATATTAATTACATGATGTTTATCATAATTTATAAAGGCTGATAGAGTTATTGGGTGATCTAGGACACATATGCAAGTTATTTGTTACGGCAATTGCTTGCTTTGCAAAGTCTATGCCCTCGACCCAGCCCATAGATCAATGTCGGGCCAAGTGAGATTTGCAATGAGGGACAACATGAACCCTCTCCTCAAAGTTAGGCTTGCAAAGCTGAAAGCTGACCCTGGATCTGACTGGTGTGGGTTTGAAGTTTATCTCCAGACTTAAAATTGGGTGACCTTAAGTGACTTAACCTCTGGAAACCTTGATTTCTAATGCATAAAATGGAGCCAATTATAAACCATGCCTCAGAGCACAATGTGAGATATTACATGTAAAGTGCCTATGTCTGGCACATGGTAAATGCTCAATAAATATTAGTTACTATAAAAAAAAAAAAGACTTATAAACTAATGTTTATAGTAGTTTTCTTAGTAACAGATAAAACATGAAACAACCAAAGTGTCCATTAATAGGTGAATTCATGAACAATTTGTGGTGCATTCATACAATGTACTATTACTCATAAATAAAGTGAGATTAAATTTGCCCCACATACCAACATGATAAATCTCAAAATAATTATGCTGAGTAGAAGCCAGAATAATATTCTATGATTCTATTTTTATAAAATTATAGGAAGTGTAGACTATTGTAAAGTAACAGAGCATATTAGTGCCTGCCTGGGAATGGGAGTAGAGGGAGGAAAGGATTACAAAGGGAAATTTGGAGAGTGATGAAATTGTATATTACCTTGATGGTGATAGTTCCATAGGTATACATATGTTAAGATCATAAAAGTATGCTCTTTATATATATATGATGTAATGTACTTCCATAATGTTAAAGAACAAGATAAGAAATGTCAAGTGATATCATTATTATTAATAATCTCAGATCTAGTATCCAAATGTAAAAAAATGTTCTTTGACTTTTGCAAGAAGAATCAGATGGTGATCTCTATATACCTCATTCTTTCTTTCTGTGCTATTTCTCTCTAAAAATAAATTCATTTATTAATTTTTATTAGGTTTTCAAAATATTTCTAATTCATTACCATAATTATATACAGAATCAAAAATTCATATTACATGCATATCTGTTAATGTTCCACTTTAATACAATAATATTATCATGCTTGTTACCTATATTTCTTCATGCCTTCCTTTTCCTATCATGAAAGAATTGCATTGTACTTCTTTAGAACTTAATATGTTCGATTCCTAGCCTGATAGTCTGATAATCAGAAATTTCTTTCATAATCATTGTCACCCCCATCTCTAATTCACCTCTTCTAGTTCACCCAACACCCTTGACCTCTCTTTGCACATAATTTCATCTGCCAAATGGTTCCTAACCTCTGCTCCTTCACCTCTAAAACCACCACAGAGACCATGATTCCTCCTCGTTTCTCCATAAATCCTGAGCAGAGCAGCTTGGTGTCTTCCCTTTCTTAACAACACAAATCACCCAGGAATATGACAGGGAATGTTTAATGGGCCATTGGTTATGAATAACATAATTTCAGTCTCTTAATGAAGTTTTCTTAAGAGATGCTAACAGCAAGTTATTAAGATAGAGGGAGAATGTTAGGCAAAGAACAGAAGGAAGGAATGTAAAAGAGTAAATGTAAAAGATAAATGAAGGGAAATGTGACCAAATTCTATCAATTCTATGTAAGTATCAAATAAACCTAGCACATGAATAGCTTTATGGAATCAGCATTTTTCTATAGGGCTATGGTCCTGTTTATGCTTCCTGCATTCCAGCATTCATCCAATCCATGCCTAACTGTAAGAGCAATCTTCTAGAAACATGTCGGATCACACACCTCTGCAGCTTAAATACTTTCAAAGGCTTCTGACTACAAGGGTCTACTTGTGCTTGGGTAATATGTTCTTGGCCCTATTTACTACCCCAGACTTGTTTTTGCCTTGGCGCTTTCAGTCTTCTTTCACTTGTGCTTGAGAGTGCTCATGTCTTTAGAATGTGGCATGTTTTCTCCTTCTCTTCATATGCTTCATATATAACACTCCCCTGACCCCTCCAACTCCCAACCTAGCCAACTCCAGATTCTTCTAGTCTTAGTTTATTTATTTATTTGAATACAAGGAATTTTTTTTTAATTTCAAAGTATCACAGGGTACAAATGTTTTTGGTTATGTAGATTGCTTTTATAATGCTTGAGTCATGGATATGTGTGTGCCCATCAGGTAGATAAAATAAGGGTTCGATGTACCTGTTGGTTAAGTTTTTGACCATCCCTTCTTCCCACCTGGTCTCCTACTTGATTTCTCTTGAGTTTTACTTCTATCTGTTCACATGTGTGCTCATTGTTAGTTCCAATTTAACAGCAAACACATGCAGCAATTGCTTTTTTCATTCTTTAGATACTTCACTTAGGATGATCTCCAGTTCCTTCGATTTTGTTGCAAAAAGCATTAAGTCATTCTTTTTCATGGCTAATATTCCATGGTATATATGTACCACATTTTGTTAATCCACTTGTGAGTTGATGAGCACTTGGGTTCATTTCATAACTTTGCAATTATTTTTGTGCTATAGTAAACACTCAAGTGCATGAGTCTTCTTGACAAAATAACTTTTCATTTGGGTAAATACCCAGTAGTGGAATTGCTGGGTCAAATGGTAGGTCTACTTTTAGTTCTTTGAGAAATCTTCATACTATTTTCCATGAGAGCTATACTAATTGCAATCATAGTAATAGTATATAAGTGTCTTCACTCTCTGCATCCATGCCAGCATCTATTGTTTTTGGCCTTTTTAATAAAAGCCATTTTAACAGGAGTAAGGTTAAATTACATTACAATCTCATTGTGATTGTAATGTGCATTTCCTTGATGACTGGTGATCATTTTTCATGTGTTTATTGGACATTTTTCTATCTTCTTTTGAAAAGCTTCTTTTAGTGTCTTTGGCCCACCTTTGAGGTGATTGATTTCTTTCTTGCTAATTTGCCTGAGCTCTTTCTAGATTCTGGTTATAGCTCTTCACCACATGTATAGCTTGAGAATATTTTCCCCAATTCTGTAGGTTGTCTGTTTGCTCTGTTGAATATTTCCTTGGCTGAGCAAAAGCTTTTTGATATTATCAAGTCCCATTTATTTAATTTGTGTTGTTACTATGATTGTCCTTGGGGTCTTCAAAAATTCTTTTGCCTAGATCATTAGCTAGATAAGTTTTTCCAACATTGTTTTCTATAATTCTTATGGTTTTATGTATTATATTTAAGTCATTTATCCATATTGAAATTATTTTTGTATGTTGAAAGATATGGATCCTATTTCATTCTTCTGCATGTGGCCATCCAGTTTTTCCCAGCACCATTTATTGAATAGGGATTCTTTTCTCCATTATATGTTGTTGTCTGCTTTATTAAAAGTCATCTGGATGTATGTGGGTGGTTTTATATCTGAGTGTTCTATTCTATTCTATTGGTTGCTTTCTCTATTTTTGTTTCAATACCATGCTGTTTTGGCTACTATACTTGTGGTATAATTTGAAGTCTGGTAATGTGATGCCTCCAAATTTGTTTCTTATGCTTAAAATGGCTTTGGCTATTTGGACTCTTTTATGGTTCCAAACAAAACACATAATTACTTTTTCTGGATATTTGAAATATGGCATTGGTATTTTGATGGGAATTGCATTGAATCTGTAAATCACTTTGGGTGGTATGAACATTTAAATAATGCTGATTCTACTGATTCATGAGCATGACATATTTTTTCATTTGTTCGTATCATCTGCAATTTCTTCTCCCAATGTTTCATAGCTCTCTTTGTAGAGATCTTTCACCTCTTTGGGTAAGTACATTCCTAGATATTTTATTTTCTTTGTAGCTATTGAGATTTTGATTTGATTCTCAGCTAGACTGTTACTGGTATATAGGAATGCTATTGATTTGTATATATTGATTTTGTATCCTGAGACTTTGGTGAATTTATTTATCAATTCCAGGAGTCTCTTGGTGGAATATTTAAGGTTTTCTAAATATAAAATGATATAGTCAGTCACCAAAAAGCAATTGTTTTTCATCATTGTTCCTTTTTTGCACATCCTTAATTTCTTCCTCTTGCTTCATTTCTTTGGCTAGGACTTCCAGAACTATGTTGAATAGAAGTGGTTACAATGGGCATACTTGCTTTATTCTAAATATCAGTGGGAATACTATCAACTTTCCCTCATTCAGTATGCTGTTGGCTACAAGTCCATCATACATGGCTTTTATAATTTTGCAATATGTTCCTTCCATGCCTAATTTGTTGAGGGATTTTAATCATGAAAATGTGCTAAATGTGTTGAATGTTTTTTCTGTATGTATTGAGATGCTGACATGATCTTTGTTTTTGTTTCTTTATGTGGTGAATCACATTTATTGATTTATGTATGTTGAACCATCCTTGCATCTCTGGGATAAGCCAACTTGTTTATGGTAGGTTGTTTTATTCATTTATTTTTTTGATGTGCTATTGAATTCTGTTTACTGGCTTTTTAAGTAGGATTTTTCCATCATAAACTACAGGCCAAAATGTACTCAGCCCTACTATGAAGGTGTTATTTCTTAACCTCAAGTTCAATTGTTGGCTTGGACAGAAAGAACCTGATTTTCTACCAAACTGAAAATTCTCCTGAATGACCTGGTCAGACTCAGGGCATTCCAGTTTGGCCGGGGCCAGGTTCGAACCTGCCATCCTTAGTATATGGAGCCGGCACCTTACTCACTGAGCCACAGGCACCGCCTCATCTGTGTCTTTTATTTAATTTGGATTTACAGGGGATGATATACTTACATTAATTTC
>CAUYPK010010700.1:0-37411 GCA_963574355.1 Loris lydekkerianus
CAGCTTTGAGAATTTTCTCCTTCACATTAACTTTAGTGAAGCTAATTATGATATGCCTGGGGGATGTCTTATTTGTATTGAGTCATGCTGGGGTTCTGAAGCTATCCGCTATCTGTATTTCAGAATCTCTAGGCATGTCTGGAAAATTCTCTTTCATAATTTCATGCAGAAGGGCCTCTGTGCCCAACAAGGCCACTTCATCAGTTTCAGGAATTCCAATTATTCATATATTGGCCTTCTTCGAATTATCCCAGAGCTCTCTGAGAGAATGATTTTTTTTTTTTTTTGCTCTCCATTTCTCTTCCTCTTTGACAGTTGGGAGCATTCATAGGCTTTATCTTCAATGTCGGAAATGTTTTCTTTTGCTTGCTCCATTCTGTTGGTGAGGGATCCTACTGTATTTTTCAGATCTTTGAGGGCTGCAAATTCTTGCTTCAGTGTGTCTAAGTCTTTGGTGGTTTTGTGTTTAAATTCATTAAATTCTTGAGACAGCTTTTGAATTTTTCCTAGAATTCCTAGTTCCATTTTGTTAATCTTGTTTGCCATCCAAATTCTGAATTGGATTTCTGACATCTCAGCCAGAGTTTTTCTGCTGATTCCTCCCCATGATTGTTTTACTCCCTTTGATTTCTCCCCTGGTGCTTTGCTGAGGACCTGTACAGTGCTGTGGCCTGAGAAACTGGGGCCGTGTTTGGTGTAGAGGGGCTAAGTGGTTCTGTCTTGTTTTCAGCTGGTTTCTGTTTGATCCTAGTGAAACAGTTTCTCTGGGTTGATGTCTCAGCTGTGGAGAAATAGCAGTAATTAAGTCACCCCACCCACCACAGGCAACAAATGGAAAAGGAAAATCGAACCTTCCTACAACCACACACCCAGGGCACCACCTGGGTAGTCCCCAGGTGATTGGCTCAG
The DNA here is from genome assembly GCA_963574355.1 of Loris lydekkerianus. Taxonomy (NCBI): domain Eukaryota; kingdom Metazoa; phylum Chordata; class Mammalia; order Primates; family Lorisidae; genus Loris; species Loris lydekkerianus. The sequence continues at coordinate 910 of CAUYPK010010700.1, forward strand.
TTCTAAAGGTTCAAATCATTTGTCTCAGTCAGCAGCTGTCTCAGGTGGGAGAGTTTAAGAGGTCTCTGGGAACTGGATCACAGGGGTCTGGTGACTGCTCTAATATGGCTTACTCCAGTGCTGTGTGGAGTCAGGAGGAGCCACCCAGCAAGCAGATCAGTCTGGGAAGGTTGATGTCTCCTTCCCCACCTTGCAACTCTGTCTCACCCAGTCACTGCTAGCCCCACAGGGCTGTGACCCCGTCAGTTGTCTGCAGTGAGCAGATACTCCAGAGGTTTGAAGCTGCCTAAATCACAGGATAATCTGTGTCTGCTTGTCCAGGCCGCTGCTCTCTGTCTTTATCCAGCACGGGGTGGTGAGGCCTGTCAACCTTGGGCACTTGACGGAACTGGAGTTGTTCACTCAGTTCCAGCCCCACCCTTAGTTTATGTTACTGGGTAAACCGAACAACCCTGTGGGAGTTTATTTCTGACCCTGCTAGATTCCCCTGCAGAGGAGAGGCTGATTTGAGTTCCCAGAACCTGTGCCTCAGGCCCTGTCTTTACTCCTGCATTTGTATTCGCAGCTCGATTACTTGTCAGCTGTAGCCTCTTGGCCTCCTTTGTCTATAGGCTGGTGATCCCCTGAGGGCCAGGTGCGTCTTAAGCTCAGTAAAGCATTCCTCTGGATCAGCCCCACCCTGGGAGTTTCCTGGCTCTGCGGGTGCGTTTTCTAGTTCCCGTGTTCCACCCAGGTCAGTACCACCTTAGGCAAACCCTTTACTCATGGGGCCTGTGTTTCAGTCCCAGGTCTGTTCCGTGGTGGTTGCCATCTGAAAAGATGCTCAGCCTCATCTGGTTGCCCAGGGAGACAGCAGGAGTGGCTAAGGGATATCTGGGGATAGGCCTTGTTATTGCTGAAGACGGCTGTTGCTCTACACCTTGGGGCACCACAGCTCTGGTGTGATTTCCTCTTAGCCAACCGTCGTCTCCTCACTCCTGTGCTGCAGAATCAGCACTGGCCAGTTGCAGACCAGGTCCTGTTCACACCTCTCGAGAGTTCACCCAAGAATCTGGACTCCTGGGGGGCAGGTCTCCAGACCACGGAGTGAGAGTGGAAGGGACTGCTGGGAGCTCAGAGTTGCAGGTTGTAACACCAAGCTCGTTGAGAGCAAGTGAACAAATAAACAGATACAAAGGCTACCAGAAACATACGGAAACACATAGACATACAGACAACACCCACGACAACAGCAACATAAAAACAGCTGCAATAAAAATAGTGATAATCGTAAAGCAATTGAAAGAAAGAAAAGAAAGAAAAAAAAGAGAGAATAAAGTGGTGTTAATAGAAATGTTAAAAGAGAAGAAAGAAGAAATTGAATTTAGAAAACAGAAATAAAAAATATATCTATATCAAAAGTAATAATAAAACATTATCAAAAGATCCTTCAAGAAAATGGTGAGGAAAAAACAGAACAAAACAAAACAAGAAAGAAATATAAAAAAAGGCACCAACTACAAAAATATTCTTGCGTGTAGAAATATACCTATATACAACTATATGTCTGCTGTAGGGATCAACTTTTGTAGGAATATATTCATATTGCAATATACTTTCTGGACACCATGTGGCGCTATGAGTGGTTCCCAGGCTTATACCTGATTCACAGTTTATACTGTTACCATGGTAACCACCTTCCCTGGCCGATTGCCATCTTGGAATTTCTGTAAAAGTTTGTCGCTTAAGAATTGTGTAACTTCAGCTATTATTTTCCAGACAGCACTTGCAACCGACCTTCCCATTCAGTGCAGGTGTCCATGCTTCTTAAATCTTTCCACTCTGCTCCCAGTTTCTCTTGCAAGCTGGCGACTGCAATCGGCTGTGGGGGGGTGGGGTTGCTGCTGGGTTGGCGTGGTCGCCGGCAGGTTTGAGGCTTCAGCAGCTGTAGCTGGCTCCCGCGGCCGAAGCTGGGTTTGCGGCTTCAGTGGCTGAAGTGGCTTCAGCGGGTGCAGCTGGTTCCCTTGGTTGGAGCACTGGGGGCCCTATTCTGAGTTTTATGGTTCAGAGTCTCCCCTTTGGGTCGGCACCCACCAGTTCGCCGTGCAGCCTGAACTGCCAGCCCCTTCCGACACCTGGGGGAAAGGTGTTCGCCCTTTTGGACAGTTCAAAATGTCTGTTTCCTGGGCAGGATCCCTTCCCCTCAATTGTCCAACAGGTTGCCCAGCTCCCCGTGGTTTTGAGTGGCTCTCCCTTCGGATACCTCTCTCAGTTCAGGAATAAATATTTGTCAATTGGGTTTTGTCAGCATTTACAAGCTGCTGCCCTCCGTGGGGGGTGGGGGTGGGGGGGCTGCTGGCCAGCACGACCGAGCAGGGAAAAATCTCTACAACAGAGTCTGTGGTTTTAAATTACCCCTTATGTATAGCAATCTGCCAGTTCTCTGAGCGTCTCCAGCAGTCCGTCCACTCCAATAATCCACTCACGGGGAAGGTCCTGACACTCTTTCCTCTCACCTGATGGCTTGGGAGAGGTGGGCTACATGTCCGTCCTGTTCGCCATCATGCTCTGCCTCCCCTTCTTTTTTATATTTTGGAACAGGTTGAGTAATAGTTCAGAGGGACTAGTTCCTCTTTAAAGGTTTGGTAGGATTCTGATGTGAAGCCAGCTGGTCCCAGGCTTTTCTTCTTAGGAAGGTTTTGTGTGGTTGATGCTATTTCAGAACTTCATATTGGCCTCTTCAACATTTCCATTTGATTCTGGCTAAGTCTTGGAAGGTGTTGTGCTTCCAAGTATTGGTCAATTTCCTTCAGATTTTCATATTTCTGAGAATAAAGTTTCTTGTAATATTCATTAAGAATTTTTTGAATTTCTGAGGAGTCTGTTGTTATTTCGTCTTTGTCATTTCTGGTTGATGAAATTATTTGGTAGTTTATCTAACAGCTCCTGTTATGCCAGCACCTCCCGTGTCAACATCATGGTGTGGAACAGCCGCTCCTAAGTCTGCTCCAGCTCTAACTTCAAACTCACAGCCACACTTGGGATCTGGCAGAGCTTGGGGTTATCCCGGTGCTGGCCCTCAGCCTGACCTGTGTCATACTTCAGAGTGGCCTTGGCCATGGTGGGTGGGTCCTGTGGGAAGACCCCTGCAACAACACCCATGAGCCCCACCCATGGCCACTCCACCTACTTGGGCCTGAACGGGTCTCGTGAGTCCACCCACAGACTTGGGCTTTCCCTCTCTGACCAAAGCCACCTTCACCGATTCTTCTTATGACTCTGCTTTGCCTCCACTGAGACTCAAATTACCTGATCCAGCTTCCTTCACCCAGCCTATTAGACTGTTTCTGGCTACATTTGACTTTTTGAGATAAAGGATATATAAGTGCTTTATAAACTCTAGAGCACTCACTAAAAGTAATAGACTCTTCACCAATCTGATGTTGTAATCAACTACTTAAACAATGTCCCAGATAACGTCCTGGACTCTCGGGCCCACTTGACCTTTGCCTGTTTGCTAAGTCAACGCCCTCACAACCGAGCTGCCCTTGGTGTCCCTTCTCCACTCCTGCTCTGGGCCGTGCTGGGCAAGGCAGCCTGCCAGGCCGTCCCCTGAGCACCGATGGATCTCTTCGAAAGGCTCCGATCCACAAGCACTTGCAGCTGGCCAGCCCTGAGCACAACCTGGGGAAGGTCTGGGTGGGGGAAGGTCTGTGTGTGGGGATACTGTGCTTTGGCTTCTGCGGGAGTGAAGGTTCCCCCTGAGCTGCAGAGATGATTGGGGACCTCAGGGACAACCAGATGCTATCGTCCCCTTCTGCACATTGAAGTAAATTCGTGCCACCTGTGGGCCACTTCATCCTTTTCTCAGCCTTGGCTGAAGAAAGACACACTTCAAAGGTGACAAGTTGGTAAACTCCTTGGACTCCTACGAGCACTTTCTCCATGTCACGATCTGGAAGGTGTCAGGTGACTGACCCCACTTCTCCCTCATCAGTTTCTGCTTTTGTGGTTGCTTTCAAAGTCCCACGTGTCCCAGACTGGGGAGAAAGCGTAGAAGACAGATTTTCTCCTCTCTGTGAGTCCCTGGTCACTCTTACTTTTTCTTTTGACAGTTGTTTGAGATGGGGTGACTGACACCTGTCATTGTCTCGACACAGCGCATGACAGGATGGGTTTTCTTCCAGCTGGTTCTTGGTGTTTCTCTTAAAATTCCCTCCCAGAGGTTACCAGAAGCCACACTGCTAGCAAATTCAGTCACTTCCAGGCCTGAGCCCCAAACCGCTGCAACACCCTTGGCATTTCAGACCCCGAGGCATCTCCATGTGGAAGTAACCTCCTTCCCAGGGTCTGCAGGCCCACCTGCTCCCTTCTCTCCAGCAAATGGCATCCCTCAAAGTTTATTATTTACAGTCTTCGTTCTTTTGAGGAGACACCCCATTTATCCTGCATATTTAAACCATCATCACCTCAGTGTAAAATGAGCAGCAAGCCAAGGTCCTCTCCAAGAGCCTCTGGGATCTCGAGGCTGGAAGCTTCAGGCAATCAGTGGATGTCGCCTCCAAGACCCACAAAGTCAGTGATGAGAACTGAACTCTCCCCCGAGTTCCAGCTCACCTGCCCTGTCGCTTCAGACAGTCACTCAGCTTTGCTCTTCCCAGCTTCTTCCTCTCCACCCTTCCCAAATTGATCCTTTCTTCTCAACGTTTCCATGGGCCTTTTCCTTTCTGCAGGAGCTGTGATCAAGCAGGTTTAGTCTTTAATGAATCCCTGTCTGTGTCCTTGGAAGTAGCATCTTGACTAGAATCCTAGGGCACCCCGGAGATCACAGAACATTACTCCCCCTTCACACCCTTGTGTGACTTGCTTGAATCTGTTCAAAAACACGTAAAGCTCTAAGTTCTTAATGAGAATTAAGTCTCTGTACTTACAGATCTCTGCAAACATTTCACTTCACCTCTTGTTCCTTCCTAACAAATCCATTTACCTTTTTCCCAGAACATTCCTAGTTTAGGCTGGTCTTTCTCTTTTGCCCAGCTGAAGAAAGACACACTTCAAGCTCCTCTGCTTGTGTGAGAGTCCTGAGTGTCCCTTATATAAACGACGCCTTCCCTCAGCACCAGTCTCATCCCTGAAGTGTGCCCTGGTCATGTTAACTAGCAGGGATTTCTCCTGATAATCTACTAATTATGTAACCTCCTCTTTCCATCCATCGTTTATTATTTTTCTGGCTACTTAGTTATTCTGTTTTTAATAGAGGAAGATAGTGCAGTCAATCAGGAAAGGTCTGGGCTTAAAGTATGACTTTGTGATTTTCTTATGTGTATAAAATTGAGTAAATGATTTAACCCCACATAGTTTCCTTTCTGAATCTACAGCAACAGGAATTCTCCATAGTGCTACGGCCTGACTAACCAGGTACATCAGACTTTGATACATAGCACAGGGGATGTGTTTACCAAAGTTGGGTCCATTCCTTTCTGGAATAAAACCTGTGTTGGCTTATTTCATATTACCAAGATCTAGTGCTGTGCCTTCATGTTTAGTAAATGTATAGCTCAGATAACTCCAAAAAGAATTCCAAGGAGTTAAATTTTGGTAGGTATGTTAGAATGCTTTTGTCCAGACTAGGGGAGCATACCTGCTTACACGTGCATGTGTGTACACACTCACAGACACGCTTAATGCACACACGATGACTAGAATAATATTAGATTATCCAATATTATTAAATTTATTTTATTCAAAGGAATCTTTAGAACATTGAGAATGATAGGTAGATGCCAATATTTATAATAAAAATAATAAACATATTAGAAAAATGTTTTCAAAACAGGTAAAAAATAAAATATCTTTAAAGAATGGTGAATGTAATCTTAGGGTAAGCTCTCTTTAATGATTTTTTTTAAAGGCCTAATTTGGCAATGGTGTAACTTGAATCCATTTTCTCAAGGAATTTAAGACATGTATTCTGTAAAGAGTTATTGTAATAATTGTATGCATAATTTTACATCATTATTTTAATCTAATTTGGGCGTTCTTTTTCATCTTCATTCTTGAAGCCTTAAAGTCCATTTGAGTTGCTCATACTCCCATGGCAGCACCTTTCAAAGCAGACCTTAAGGCATAGTCCTGCCAAAGAACAATTTCCTGGAAAGTGTCATCTAAGCTACACTTTTTTTTCAGATGATAATTTTGTATACATATTATATTTTAAAATAACCAGCTCCCAAACAGGCCGTACCATCTGTCCAGAGACGGCATAACAGGGTTAGGACACAGCACGAGGCCCCTGGTGGATCAGGTGGTCACCAGGCTAGCGCCCAACCCAGGGGCCACTCCCTATGCTTTTCCTTGGACAACTTAGGCCATTTCCTCCCCATGAATCATCTTTACGTATGTGCATTTACTGGGACACAAAAATTATTATTTGCTTTTGTATATTCATATCTTTTTATCAACCCCACAGAGCCTTAAACAAGGAGAGATGGGAGGGACCTTTTAAATGTCTTAGCTCAATCCCCTCACCTTATAGATGAGAAGGTTTAAACATCTTGCCTAAAATAAATCTGCCACAATTTTCATAAATACATTCTATCTTTCTCTCTGGGTATAAAGGTCTTAGAGCACAGGAGGTGGAAGGTTATCCCCACAGGGCCTACAGAAGTCTGCAGTATAGGATGGGAACGTTTCGAGGGCTAGGTCAGAGAATTTATAAGGGCAAACTAAATAGGTGACTTCAAATGTTCAAGAGGCATCAATTTTAGAAAATGTTATGTATCCAAAGTATCTAGAAGTAATTAAAAGGCAGTGAATTTTAATCAAAGGTCAAAAATTGTGTTTCTTTGACCCTCTAAAAAGCACATATGTCAATTTCACAATTTCTAAAGCTCCTCAAAGGTATAGAGGATTTTAGAAATTTCCTGGGTGCATGTGTGTGCAGCTGAGAGTGTGTTTTCTAGGGAAAGAGGCTGTAGTTGAAAGGGTGTCTGGGCCGATACTGAGCAAGGGCAGATTGATGACCTCTGTAAGGAGGAGAGGCCGTGTCCACACACGGTGGCTTCCCTCTCTGCGGACATGCTCTGGCACGCCTTGCCCAGCTCGACCTACTTCCCAAATGGAAAAGCCACAGAGGATGGTGTAAGGCTGCCACGCCGGGCATGGCGCTAAAAACAATCGGGATGGGAAGGAAAAGGAAGGGTGGTGAGTTCCAAAGGAAGAGATACGATAAAATTAAAGTGTAATAGACACTTCAAACTGTGTGATCTGACCTAATAAGTTATTAATAGGGAACCATTACTCCTCATATATTTTTTATGAGGAAGGCATTGCCTTTTTGTCAAGATTAGTGGATTATAAAATATTTGTGCTACACAATATAAATGACCCTACCTATTAATAAGTCTCCAGAAAGATATGCTTAAATTGAATTACATTAGAAAGAGAAGTGCCAACAGAAAATTGGGCATAATTAATGGAGACCCATAAATAAACCAGAAACAGAGGGAAAAGGACATTCTTCCCATTGATCATTTTCAGAATTAATTGCTGATATATTCTAATGACGTGCCAACTATTTCTGTTTGCATAAGGATCATCCCATAGAAGGCAGAAGTCATGGAGTTGTGAATATGCATTATAATTTATAGCTGAGCGTTAACGAGGTTGATCACATGATTCTAATTAGTGGACATAATTTTGAAGAGCTAAAAGCTACCACTTAAAGCACAATATTGCAACAAGAGCTCATTAAAATTTGTTCCACTAAATCAGAATGGTAGTTTCCTTGTGCGTGGAGCCCTGGCTGTTGCCAGTGAGCTTGAAGGGAGACTGCCCGGGCCATCCCTGCTGAACGTGGCGGTGTGGGCAATATCACGTTATTATTTTCCATGGGCCAGCGCCAGCAATCCACTTAGCGCCGGGATACCCCAGAGACACAGAAAATTATTTTTCACATCCCATTCACATAATGGGCGACGTGAATTGAGTTACACTGGGAAGAGCACCCTGGATCATATCCATTTGCAAACATACATAAGGTTTCCCTGATCGCCCAGCACCCTTCCAAGTAAACAGGTCCAAGACCGGGTTTCAGGAAGCTTTGCATGTGTGTCATTCACCATCAGCAGTCACTTTAGGAATGAATTTTTGCGGCTGCAGCATGCTGGTTTTATAATTACACAAACTATTTTTTGTGTGCTTAAAGGAGTCAGCATCATACACTAAGCAAGTATAATTAAAAAATGCTCAACATTCAATTTAAAATAATTGCTAATGCAAAACAAATAAGGCTAATCAACCCTTTAGTTGCTAGTCCATGTGACTAACGCAGAGCAAGTGTGGTAAAGTGAGGTTGGGGCAGACAGAGAAGGAGGTGAGGGAGAGGGTGCAGAGGCCCTGACCCCCCCTGAGCCTGGGCCTGGGGCAGGCGGGGTGGACTTGTCAGGTGTGCAGGGAGGGTTGCCAAGGGACTTCCTCCTTGTGATTTTATGTGAGGCCACCCCAGTGACCGACCTGCCTCCTCTGTGTGCTTTAGTGATGGAAGGAGGACGGGTGGTTCCACAGAAGAGAAGTCCGCGCATGTGTCACCACGGTTATTACTGAGCTTAGACGAAGCACTTCACACGGGGCGAGTGCCTCCAACTCATCCTGTGCTGGGCTCCCTCCCTGGCCTCTGGGTAGCATAACAACCCCCACTGGGACTGTGAACAAGGCGATTCAGGAGTGAAAACGCTGAGTGCCTTCTCTGAAGTGGTGGGACCAAACAGCATATTTAAGATAAGCGTGTGTGAGAGAGATGGCTACCTATGCTTGAGAGAAAACTGATATTTTCCATTCTAGTGTGATCTGATTGCCTTTCTTGGCCATAGTAGCTTCATCATATTACTTTAAAATCATTTATTTTACTCATTTATTTTAGTTTCTCGTATTTTTGCAGTGGTGCTGGAAATTACCCAGCATTAGGGTTGTGAATGGGAAAGCCAAAGTTACCCCAGGATCACGCGCCTGCCTGCCTTCCCTGGGAGACCCCTGGAAAAGAGAGGGGCCGTCTCTGGCCCAGTTCTGGCTGCGTCTTGTTAGCAGGAACCTGCCCAAGATTTTCCTCCCTGGCTCAGACCTCATTTTCTTGTTACGGAAAGGGAGAGGTTGGTGCTAGATCACACTCTGCTCTGTAACTGGACTCATTTAACTGTAACCACAGCCGCACATGGTCTGAGAGATGCTGGTGAGAAACATTCACATCTGCAAAAGGCGGGAGGCAAAAAAGAATGAAGGTCCACAGATGCCTGACGTGAACATCAGCAGGTGTCCCCGAGAGTGTAGACGATGGTCACCTCCGAAGTGCTCCCCTCAGTCATTGGTAACCGTAGCGACATTCAGCAATGAGGTATGTGGTGCTTTTTCTAGGATGAGCAAGTGAACTTAATTGTCCAACCTTGCAGAACGTTATTCATGCACCTCACTACTGTCAGACAGGTCACACTACTTTCTTTCGGGGTCTTTACTTGACTCCTTTGCAGGATGAGATTAGATGAGCCTTTCTCTCCACTTTACGTCACAGGCACTGTAGAACATGACTAGCTGCTGGCTGCACAGGTGTTCATCTTGTCATTCCCATTACTAGAAACTGCTCACGGTCACGTGTGGGAAGGCTTGCTCCTGACTTTGCCCACAGGTAAGAAGACGCTCAGGGGGCAGCAGCTGAGTGAGCAGGTGTGTGCTGAGGACCCCATCCTCTGCGTGGGGGGTTGCCTCAGTGTTCTCAGCTCTCCAGTCCAAATACAAGATTTTAAAAGAAGAAAATTTATTTTTCTTAGTATAGCAGGGACATGATGGCATTTTCAGAATAACTTTTCTCAAAAGAACAAAAGAGCAAAATCGAATCCACATGATAAGCGTCACATTTGTACCTACCACAAACGGCAGTGTTTCCCAGGCCACACGTCCAGCTCCTCCAAGACGGCTGTGTTCTGCTCACAGCGAAATGCTGAAACTTGCTCTTGCTCTCTGCCCTCCCCTGGCTTCTCAGCCTCCTCTCCTCCTGCAGAGAACATTCCTGGTGGTGGACATTTCCACATTTGTTCACACTGGCCAGTCCAGAGATTCGTATCTCTGGTTTCTTGAGCATTTTTAAGGCTTAACGTTAAATGGACAGATGTTATGGAGGATCCACGTCAAACAACATTGTTTTTTAAATAACTTCAACATATTAAATGGGCACAGATATTTTTGTTACACGTGCATCTTGTATAATTCTCACCTTGGGGCTTTTAGTGAGCTACTGTGGAGTAGCTCTCAGCCATGAAAAGCGACCAACCAGTATGCAATTAAAGGTAATTTTTCAGGGAAGGGCATTGCTGAGCTCTCGCCTGAGGGCACGAAGTGGGGATAGATGGCACAGCCCCGGGTGAGGGGCTCAACTACAGCTTGGACCCTACCTAACAAATGCAACCAATGTAACCCAATAATCTGTACCCTCACATTAATCTGAAAAAAACATAAATAAATAAATAAGACAATTTTTTAACATCCTGCATGTGCAAGATACTGACTCAGCTGTCCCCAGCTAAGCCCACTGCAGCCCCCAGAGGCTCACTACCCACAGGACGGGCACCTCATGACCCAGTGCTCTCCTCTCTTCTGGGCAGACCAGCCTTGGGGCCCACGATGCCACAAACCCAGTGGCTGCAAAGAACAGCGACGTGCTCCCTCCAGGACCCTGAGGCCAGAAGTCAGAAGCCCAGGTGTCAGCAGCTGGCTACTTTCAGAGGCTCTGTGGGAGAGTCCCTTCCATTCCCTCCCAGCTCTGGAGCTTCAGCATTCCCTGGGGTGTAGGCAGCTCCTGCCTCTGAGACCCACAGCCTTCTCCACGTGTCTCTCTGTATTCAGGACCCACCCTGACCCACAGATCTCAGATGACACCTTAAAAGGTCCTATTTCCAATCACCTGGTGGTGGTGGGGGGGTTCTGGGTGGACATGGGTTTGGGGAACACTTCACCCCAAGACAAGGCGGTGAGGCCTTCCTGGGTTCCCAGAGCTTCACTTCTCCTTCCTCTGCACAGTGTCACTCTGAGGCTATGGCTGACCCTGCATGAGCTGGCAGCTCTGTTCTCAGCAGAATGAAGGAAGCTGCCAGTCTAGAGGGCGTCTCCCTTCTCAGAGAAATGTCCCAGCAAGGTTCCTGCACTCTCAGGGCTGATCCTGTGTGAAATTCCTTCCTAGGACCCATGTGACTTGTTAGCCAAGTCAACAGCAGAAACAGATAAAACATCCATTAAAACAAGGAACCGCCTGACCTAAGGTGGCAAGTCCTCTCCGCCTCCTTTCCTGGCGCTGGTGGTCAGCTTCTCACCTCAAGTTCATCAAGGAACATTTGGGCTTAGGCACCAAGTTTGAGAAAGGCATTTACGATGTAGATTTTATTTACTAGAAAGAAATGTAAGGCTTTTTGTATGTTAGTTTTTCTTTTTTAAAGATAGGTCTGAATTTTACCCTGTACTTTCCAAAGGAAGAACTAAAGCATTTGAATTCAGAGATGATGGTCACCATTTGTTTACTACATATAAGTGATGCACGTTCCACATCCTGTGTTGAACACTGAAAAACACCATGGTATGGAAGTCATCATCTCCTATCTGTAAATAAAGAGCATTACAAGGGTTCAAGATCTTAAATCTTTAGGGGACAGAGCTGGTAAGCAGTGAAGCCAGGGGTCAGATCCTTCCCCACTTGGCTCCAAGGTGGAGATCCTCTAAGGCTCCCAGGCTTGGGGTTTGTGCTCAATTACACGGGTATCTTTATTTCACTGTATTTGCTTTGGAGAGTCAGTTTTTTAATGGGTGTCTCCCTGCCATGAAACCTATTATGTTAGGTAACATAATTGCACATGCAATGTTAGGTAGCTACATTCCACTTAACAAGTAAACATCTTGGAGAATAGAATACAATACACATTTCAATAGGGTTATTTACAAGAGCTGAACCCCCATGTGCGGTTTATTTTCTTCTTTCGGCTTCTTTGTGTGTCCCGAATCCTTTGCAACAGGTTAGCATTGCTTTAAGTAAAAAAACAAAATTAAGTTAAAAACACTCCAACGATTTCCCTGTGTGATTTTGCTCCCACATGGCACAGGGCCTTCCTTCCCTTGTCTGGCCTTGCTTTTGTGTCTGTGCAGCTGTTTTGTCCATTTCCCGCTTTTTCTGCCAGCTACCACCACTAAAGATAGTGCACAAACGGCCTCCCCGGGCACACAATCCCGGCGCCTGCAGGGCACCCAGGGCGGATGCCAGCCCCACACAGACCCCTCTCAGCTGGAGTCTCAGGTGTCCTGGTGCCACGTGCTGTTCTACAAGGACAGACAATGGCAGAAACACCGGTGATAAATATTAAATAATAGCTTTGTGCCAGACCACTGGGAAAATGCAGCAGCCCCCTAATCCCCTCTCCTGCCTGCTGCGGGTGACCTAGCAACTGCTCGCCAGCAGCAGCACCGAGCAAAAGACAAAGGTTCGAGGCCTCCCCCAGGGTCTGTGAGCTGCTTGCCAACTACACCCGGGAGCTGCATTTAAGTTGCAAGCCACTTTGTTCTTCCTGCGTTTGTATATAGGGGACTCAAAACTTGGAAAACAACATTTTAAAGTCCCCATCAATACACATATAGCTCTTCCTGGGAAAATGGCAGTTGTGAGTTTGTTTGTTTTTTATATAAGAATCAGTATATATATCTAAAAAGGTAACGTTTTCCCTGTCAATTCAGCAGCAGCATCTAAAAAAATGGAACCAGCAGTCACTGGCTCCTATTTAAGCATTTTGAAAAGAATGAAGACATTGTTTGTGGTAATGTCCAGTTTTTAAAAGGTGAACATCTTTCTCTTGGCAGGGAGCAAGCGTAGATTGTCCCAAATATCGACGTGTGTCCAGCCTGGGGTCCAGTGCCCTCTGGTGGCCGTTCTGGGGCATGGCCCCGTGGTTGCCTCTCGGGGGACAGGTGCAGCTGGGGCCTGTCCACCTAGGGGGTGAGGCTGGGCCTCTGTGTGCGTCTGTCTCTCCCTCCCAGTGCCGTGTCCTCTGTCTACAGAGATGGCGGATTCAAGTTTTTTTCCGTGTCTAAATGTTTCCGAGACACGTATAGAGAAAGTTGCCTTTCAGCTGAAAACCCAAGATTATCTCTCTTCTGTTGACATGTTCTTTTTGGAATATGATTCCTTGGTGATTAAATTATACGCAGCAGGCAGAGCACCTAGCAATGTCAAGGGAACTTTTGAGTTCTAAGTAATCCTACATCATTTCCTTTCCCCTCCTCTGTTCTTTTCTCTCTAGCTGGCCGCTGAGTCCCTGCCCCCTCTCCCTGGTATTCCGATCCCAGCCCTATTGAAGACCCCCCTTGGGTCTTCACACCTCTGACATGTCCTTACCTGCTCCAACAGGGTCCTCTCTCTGTCTGGACTTGAAAGAGCTCACAGCCAACTCGGGCATCCCTCTCCAGAGCGGCCACCTTGCTGTTGGGGCCACACCCCCCACAGGGACACCGCACACCTCTCACCAGACATGACCCTGTGCAACACCAGGCAAGTCTCTGTTTTTGTATGTCTGGCAACTAGAGCAACACATGCATGTGGTGGGCAGCACATTTAAAATGTGCCATGTGTACAATAAATAGGCACGTCACAGCCATGCTCCTGACAGTTTAAGAAAACACCCACGGAAAGCAAAATAACCCTCCTGAAGATGCCTGCCCAGGAGGATGGGCGCTCTGAATAAAGGCACCTGGTGGGGGGGGGGACTGACCTGAAGGAGCTCATCTTGAGAAGGCTGCTGAGGTCTGAAGGCTCAGTCAGGGAGGACAGAGATCCATCAACTCCAGGTCCCGTGCATGAGGGAGGGACCTGTGGGGGGCTGGGTGGCCCAGTAGGAGGCCGGGTGGGCCGGGAAGAAGCAGGGAGCACAGAAGAGGCCCACTGGTCACGGGTAGCACTTGTGCTGCTACTGAGATCAGCAGGCAGATCGCAGAGGGGGGAGGCCGGGCGTGTTCTGAACAGTGTCACTGCAGCTCCCGGACCCAGAATGGAGCTGACAGTGTCAGAGGCCTGGCAGCTCTGGTCTACTGAGGACACGAGGTCATGGGCTGGGTGGGGTGAGCACTCAGGATGGAAGGCAGAGGCACAGGGGCTCCGAGGCACCAGCTCAGGTGACAGGTGTGAGAGCAGCAGCAGGGAGAAAGCCAGAAGCAACCCAGAAGCAGGGGCTGGTGGGGGTCCTGCTTCCAGACGTGTCTGCTTTGGGCTTCCTTGTGACGTCCCAGTGAAGCCTGGATCTCAACTCTAATAAAGGTTAGAAAGCAGCTCAGCCCCATGAATGCAGCGCTGCCGGGCAGTGCGGCCGGCCAGGTCACATGGGTGGCTGGGATGTGTCTGGGGTCTCGATGGGACTGAGTGGGGCCAGGGGGACAGAGAAACACACCTGCTCTGGGAGGTGGAGTGAAGATCATTTGGTGGCGTGAAGATCAGCACCTTGTACTTTCCCTCCTAAGTGAGTCTCAGAAACAGATGTGAATGTGAGCCAGGACTTGTATGTAGTGTAGTTTCACCCATATGTAGGGACTTTTGAATTTTTATATTTGGATTGTCTAAACTTGGTGCTCTGACAAACAATCTTGTATATAATTTACTATATAACAGTTTTATAAATAAAATTGTTTTAGAAACAAATATCAGAGCAATTTAATTGCAGATTTCTCAGATTTATCACAGAATGGATATAAAATGTGTGATATATGAATTAGATGGAAAACTCCATCAGTGTAAAAGAATTTAATAGCCAGGGGTGTCCAGCCTATGGCCGTGGGCTACATGTGGATTTCTCGAGGCCTGTTTTGCTTATTTGTGGTGTTAGATGTCATCAAAATTATGCACAATATTTTTTTCCTCATCAGGTTTCATTAGTGTTTGTTTATTTAATGTGTGGCCCAAGACAACTCCTCTTCTTCCATTGTGAGCCAGAGGGAAAAAAAAGGTTGGAGCCTCCTGATTCTAGGCCATAGCTGAACCTTAGAACCATAACATTTGCAAAGGAAGGAAGTTACACAGTAATGCATACAGTATGCTTCTACTCATGTTAAGAAACAGGAAAAACTAAATTATAAGTATTTTAGATATGTGGTGGTGTCAAGAGTAGAATCAAGAAAAGCCCGCAGGGAGGCCGAGGCCCTGCGGGCAGCCGGGACCCAGGGTCCACCCCCGTCTGCCTGCTGACTTGGGGGCACTTTGCATCTCCTGGAATAACTGTCCTCTTCAGCCTTCACCTTCCTGTCCTCCCTCTTCATCCTCCAATGGATGCATGAAGTTAGTTTTAACCTGTCTTCTTGTTACAGGTAAAGCCTTGCAGGTGTGTGCACCAGGGCTGCTTTCTTACACAGCTGGTGATCTCGGTCTTTTAACTGCTCTGAGTAGACTGTTCACACGGATGGGGTTAATGGTGTCCTTTGACTACAATCCACCGTCTTTCTGTTTTGTTTGTTTCATCTGTTATTTATTTCAATTGGTCTTTTTCTCCCTTCTCTTTGGGTTAACGGATGATATATTATGATTTCATTTTATCTCGAAAACTGATGTTTTTACTTATGCTCTTGTTTAAGAAAAAATTAAAGGTTGCTTGGAGTGTACAGTAAACCTCTTTAGTTATCCGAGCACCACTGCTCTGTCTCGTGTAGTGTCAGGGCCTCAAGGCAGCCACGTCTGCGGGTCGTCCTTCGTGCCTGAAGGAATTTTGCATCCAGGACCCAAGGCAGCCTCTCTCTCCTTTCCCTGGAGGCATTTGCATCCAGAACTCCTTCTTTTTATTAGAAGCACATTCCCCCCTTTATTTAATATTAGTGATCCTCGTCCCCAGTGGACTCAACATTTCCTTCTCTCTGTATCATCTTCAAAATACTCATGTAAAGCCTTTCTCCTCTCAACTCTGGTTTCTGTCTGGTTGTTCCCTCGCCTGGTAAGGCCACTCCCTGCTCTCCAGAGGCACACAGATCTCCCACCACAGACTCAACCCGCACCTGGCTCCCCATCCGTGGGCCTTCCGGCCAGTTAGGCAGAAGAGCACCTGCTGGGCCTCTTCACTGCTCTGCTCACTCAGCGCCCTTCTGTCTGTCGTCCAGACTCACTGTTAAGCTGTGGCCCTTTATACTGCTGAGGCTCATTCATGTGCCAATGCCTGTCCACCACCTGGAAAGTATTTAGGAAGATTGTGTTGAGTGGAGGTCTTGTGTCCAGGACAATCTATCGACACAAGCCCAGCTGTTCTACCTGTGTCCCTGTGTGTTTTCTCTGTCCTGACCTTGTCTGGTCTCACAGCAGGACAACTTCAGTCCCACCACGCAGCACGGTGTTAAGTCTCTAGGGACCCTGTGTGTGGCACTGCAGAATTGAACTGTTATTTCTTGTTTATTAGAAACTCTATCTGTATGTGGACCTTGGGGTAAAATATCTAAATTTATATTCATATATGAACTCTACTTTTATGATATTGTATGATTCGCTTAGTTTAAAAAGACCTACTATTCTTGATAATGAAGCAAAACATAAGTTTATGTGCTTTAAGAGAGAAGTATACTTTCTTTAGATATATTTGTCTTGTCTGTATAACTCCAAACTTTCAACTTCACCTCTAACCCTAAATCCAGAAGCATCATTATAAGTCACTAATTTCATCCTCCCCATAGCCAATGCACTCAAGTCCACTCCAATGTGAGATTCTGGAACTATCTCTACTCTTCAGTTACTAAATCTTACTTTATGTGAGATATTTTTTGTGTTATCACGCGGTTATTGAGGGCTTTTGTTTTCTTTTAAAGGAGCATTCTGAGAATTAGGTTTTCCGTAAGTCACCTGCTGGAAGGTCACTTCAAATGTCTATGCTGTCAGCTGCTGTTGTGTGGCTCACAGGCCTTGGCGGCACTGGCCAGCCTTCCGAGTGATGCCACCTTGAAGGAATCTTTACTCACTTTCCATTCCAAAGGTAGATCTTCCCCAAGCAAAGGCAGAGGCCAAGTACACAGGTTGGGTGAAAATATTTAAAAATATATCTGTGGAAGGTCCACGCCTTCAGTTATTGAACTGCCCTCTTTAGAAATCAATGGTATTCACCTAGACGATGACTCAGTGTTAGAGTCCAAAAGCACAGCCACGGCAATTTCTATGGCCTTGGTCGATTGTCCCCTGAGGTGTATTCATCAGTGGAATTCTTCTTGCAATTAAATATGTCTGTCCGATGAGAAGGTGCATCCAGATGGCAGTGTGCCTCGGTGCTAATGTGAGCATCATTTTCCTTCTAAGATACACGATCATTTCTTTCATTAGAGGCAAAAGGCAAAATTAGCTCTCCAAATAAAGTAGCTTCTTGATGTGTGCAATTTAAAGTGACTTAACTCTTTGACAGCTCACCATCAGCATTGAAATGTCTCTCCCAGGCCCTGGCTTCTCTGCACACTTCATTTATAGTCAATTCGGTAATTGGGGGCGAGTTCATCTTTTCTTAGCTGTTCCTGCCTCTGTGTTTTGTTTATGCCAATTTTCTTGCTCACTTTAATGGCACTTGCTGAAATTCCGGAGCCACTCTTAGAATAAAACCATTGTGCATAACCTCATTATTTTTGCATGTGTTACCCCCATTGTGTGGTGTCTTTTCAGTCATTACTGTGCTTATAAATTTCTGCTAATTCTTTGCCTCTGTCGGCTCTTTAGCAGTGATTCTATATTTTTACCATCATCATAATTTTGTTGCTTTATTAGTTAATGTAATTAGTACTTTTAAATTTTTACAAGGAGTCAGTTTTACTAGTTTTGTTTTAGAATGACCCTGTGGGGTAGGGGGCTGCCACACCTCATCCACTTAATAATTTTTAAAATTACGCCAGAGCTCAGCACACTCCTCACTCTACAAGGAAAGGCAATTGCAGGTTCCAGAATCAGAATTCACAGCACTGATCACCGTGTAATCATTACACTGCTTATTTGATGCAATGCCCCCTCTATTATGTATGCATGTGTGATATCACTAGTCTCACCGGTGTGAGTGTCCCACGTGTGACCAGGCCTTTTTTTTTTTTTTTTTAGAGACAGAGTCCCACTTTGTCGCCCTGGGTAGAGTGCCGCAGCATCACAGCTCTCAGCAACCTCCAGCTCTTGGGCCTACGCAATTCTTTTGCCTCAGCCTCCAGAGTAGCTGGGACTAGAGACCAGGTCTTAATTAGGAAAAGCAGCACTGATTTCCACCATGTGCTGATTTGGGAGTCAACAGGATTATTACATCACAGCACAGCTAGAAAAAAAGTCTGGATCCTAGCCCTCTGTTTTGACTGGGCCAAGCCAAATCATCACAGATGAATATTGTTCATACTCCAACCTGGAAACTTCGTGCTTGTATCCACATGCGGTCACAATATTCTTTTCCTAAACAATAACTTAAAAGTTTTTTTAAAAAACAGTCCTTTTTTTTTTTATTATAGATAAAAATATGCACCATAGATGTGGCCCGACCCATTACCCTCCCTCCACCCAAACCTCCCCCCTCCCTTCCCTTTCCTTGGTTCTTTCCCCATAGTCTTGTGGTATAGTTGGGTTATAGCCTTCATGTGAAAGCTATAGTTTAGCTTCATAGTAGGGCTGAGTACATTGGATACTTTATCTTCCATTCCTGGGATACTTTGCTAAGGAGAATATGTTCCAGCTCCATCCATGTAAACACGAAAGAGGTAAAGTCTCCATCTTTCTTTAAGGCTGTCTGGGGACCCAGGATGACATGTCTGTAGAGATGAATAAGCATTGATCAAAATTAGCATCTCTCAATACAGCCAAACCCCTGATCCTCTTGTTAACCATCCCCTTGCACATTATCTTTCTCTGTACACAGTTGATCTCGGTCCTTCCTTGCCCACTGTAAGAGGTCACAGTGGAAATGAGCGAGGAGGGAAATGCATTTAACAAGGGCTGATAAGTCAGCCTCCTCCTCCAGCTCCCAGTCTGGCCTCTCTCCCCTTCCCGGTAGAGGCACGCCCCTCTCTCACCCCCACCACTTTTCTGGCGGCAGAAGCTGATTAGCATTTTGCTCGCTCAGGCAAACTGAGCTTTGGAATCTCACTTATGCCCTCAGCAAAAGATCAGGTGGAAGTGGAGCAGATTTGAATTCCAAGGACAATTACATAATTTGCCCAAGTCCCGGGACAGACTCGCTACATGCCTCTGCCAGTTCACTTGTTCCCTTTTGCCCTTTTGCCCTTTTTCCCTAGCAAGCCAGGGAAAGTAATCCCACAGCCTAGCAACTAATCCCACACGTGACCTTTTGGCAACTGAGGATGCATCTTTACCAGCTGGAAAACTGCAACACGGCTGCAAATTAGAATTCCATGGGCTTCTCATTACCATATTAAGAGGTTTGGAATTATGAAATAAGATTGCACTTAAATTGTGGGAAAAAGAAAAAAAAAATCATTCTTTTATTTCCTAAACTTCATCTACACTTCTTTGTGAAGAAACATTCCACAGAGAAGCAAGGGAGAAGCATAAACTCACCAAGGGAAGGCTTCTGCCCTCCTCCAGCTTAAAACAGCCCCTTTCAAGCAGAGTGCCTGGGAGGTAAGTGCTCCCTCGTCTTCCAGAGTGGTGCCTGGGTGCAGAGGACAGCTTTCATCTTGCAGCAACCTTCAGGGCAAGGCAAGTCTTCTCTGGGTCCCAGCCCAGGTATCTCCTCCGGCACAGTGGGTCCCTCCTATCCTTTGGGGCAATAGGCTGGCACCAGCTGCTATAGTGTGTGGTCCCCCTCTTTGGCTGCAGTGAAGCCATCCCTGTAACATCAGTCTTCACCCAGGTCTCTGCTGACCCAGCCGTTGCTTCAGGCTGCACTTCTCCTCCACGCTATTATTATCCTACCACAAACCATGCAGCCTAAGATGACAGAAATGTATTCTCTCACAGCTCCAGATGTTGGCAGGGCCGCCTCCCACCAGAGGCCCTTGGAAGGAACCCTTTCTTGCCTCTTCCATCGTCAGACGGCACCTGGCCTTGCTGTAGTTGTAGCAGCATCACTCTGGTATCTGCCTCGTCTTCACACAGCCTTCTCCCCTGTGTCTCTGTGCCCTCAATCTCCCTGTCTCTCAAGACACTAGTCGTTGGATGCAGGACTCACCCTAAATCCAGGAGAATTTTCTTTTAAGATGCTTAATTACATCTGTAAAGACTTTCAAAATAAGGTCGCCTTTACAGATATCAGGGGGTGGAGTAGGACTTTAGCACTTGGCGGGGGCCCAATTCAACCCATTACACCTCTAAGGGCCACTGCAGAGAACCAGGAGTGCTACCTCCTTTCATGGATCAAAAAGCCCCCCCAAAAAAACAGCTGCTTCTCCCCCACCACTCAGGCACCACCATGGGGCCAGACTTCTCTGAACATCCTGGAAGCCTGGGTAAGAGTTGCTTCTGCTCTCAGATGTCTAAAAATTTAGAGTTTCTAGAAGGCCCTCCAACTCCGGGATGTTTCTCTCTCCTTCCTCAACCCACCTTTATTCCCTACGTCCAGCCCTGTCTTCTCCCCCGCCAAAGAGGAAAGTCTTGAAAATGACATAAACTCAAGTTCAGAAAACCTGAGTTTGAGCTCCAGGGCAGGCATTTTTTAATTATGCAGCTTTCGGCAGCCACTGCCCTTATTCTGAATTCTTCAATGTCACACTCCAGCCATGAAGGAGACACTAGCCTTCCATCTCACTCAGGTCAGCAAGCCCCTTTTCACCCAGGAGAAGCGGCTGCCACACGGCTTCCACCTTGTAGCTCCCAGCTGCCCCCAAACCTCCACCTAAGAAACAGGCCATCCCTCAACCCTGCCCACAAAGACCACAGCTGTGAGCCACCTGAACGATAGTGCCTGTGTCCACTTATCACAGGACTAAGCAGCTTCCCAGTGGCCCCAGCTGAATACGAGCCACAGTCTTAGCTGACTACCCATTGTCTCCTGGGAGATACCAGGAGTAAGTCCATCATGCTTCACATCCTGAATTGTCTGGGAAATCCCGTCATCAGATGGACACTCAGTAAAGGATGCCTGTGCCTCTCCCAGCCTTCATCTCCCCCCTCAGAGCCTTTCCACAAAGCTTTCTGAAACTCAGGCTTCCACCAGCCGACAGCCCTCATCCTCAGTTCTTCTCTGAAAATCCCAGTCGCCTTCTTCCATGGACTAAATCCCTGATTGTTCCCCCGTGCTCTGCAGCAGAGGTGATTTTTTTCTACCATAACCCCTTAAGCTTCAGGATGTGGAGGTGGAATAAATATCCTTTTGGTTCCCATTTTTTCTTCTAAGCAATTTTTCCTTCTTGTGCCATTAAAAACACAAACAAAAAACCCTCACCTGCTATGAATTTTTCATTCCCAGCTCTGTCATCCCTTCCTCTCATCTGCCCTTGACCCTAATCCGCTCTGACCCACTAAGGCTGTCAGTGCCTGTCTGACTGTCCAGCTATTTACCACCCCTCTTACCTTCCTGCTGACTGAAAATCACATAAATGGACCAGGTAGGTGGCTCGCACCTGTAATCCTAGCACTCTGGGAGGCCAAGGCAGGAGGATCACTTGAGCTCAGGAGTTTGAGACCAGCCTGACCAAGAGCCAGATTCCGTCCCTACTAAAAATAGAAAAATTAGCCAAGCATTGTGGCAGGTATCCATCATCCCAGCTACTCATAAGGCTTGGGTCTGAGGATCACTTGAGTGTAGGAGTTTGAGGTTGCTATGAACTAAGCTGATGCTACAGCACTCTAGCCCAGGCAACAGAACTAGACTCTGTCTCAAAAAAAAAATAATAATAATAAGTAAAACAAAATCACATAAATAACACATTCAACACATGCCTTTCATTTCTGTGGCTTCTTAACTCCAGTCATCTTCTCTTCCACCCCATTCCAGCCACCTACACCAAGCCATGCCGACCACAGCAAGCCAACAATCACTGCACACCTGTTCTACCATTCAACTGCCACACACTGAAATCTCTTTCTCTATGACGATCCTTGCCCTGACTGAGTCTGATGGAAGAGGCACATTAAACAGGTGAATTACACACTATGAAGAGATGAAGCCTTTGGTTGGGTGAAGGTCAGCACACGAGGTGAGCCTGAAGCAGGCCGTCGGGAAGTCATCCCAGAGGAGGCAGCCGCGGAGCAGGGTCCTGAAGTATAAACAGGAGTTAGAAAGGAATGTGTGAAGGAAAGGGATTTTATTTAGGGAGAGGAGCATATGCAAAAGCACAGAGGTGGAATGAAATATGGCAAGAGGTTTATTTGATTCGAGAGGAACTTCAAGGAAGGGAACACTGAGAAATGAGGCTGGAGAAACCAGCCAGGGACTGATCCTCAAAGGTCCCCACTGTCAGGCCAACTAGCATGAGGATTTGGGAGTCACAAAAGAGTTTAATTGCTGTGCTTGATCTGTTCACATAACTCATTTTGAGGTAAACAGCCTCCAACAGTGATCACCAGTAATTTCTGTACACACATGATGTTCTACACACCAAGGGGGTGGGGGGGAATCTCCTTCCCTTCCCCTTGAATCTTGCCCGGCCTCATGACCTCCCTTGCCCTATAGAATGTCCCAGAAGTGACACATGGCTAGTTCTGGAGTTAAACTTGTAGATACCAGGCAGTTTGCTGTAGAGCAGCTCAGATTCCTGAATTATGAGATACTACACGGGGGGAAAGTTGATGTGGAGGAGCAGGGAGATGCCAGTAGGTGCAGAAACAGTGTAAGCGACTCCCAGCACACACCACGTGGAATAGTAGAATGGCCCAACTGAGCCCTCCTGCAGCCTTCACTCTCTAAATCATAAACAATAATACATCATTGTTGCTTTGAGCCCCTAAGCTTTTGAATAATTTGTCATATAGCAATAGTCAACTGAAATATATTCCATTTTATTTTCAAAATAACCCTACAAGTTGTATTTTTCTGTGGAATATCAGAGAATATAGAATGGAAAAAATATCCGATGAAAATAAGGCTCAACAAATCTTTAACTTGCTGAAAGACACAGATGGTAAAAAGGGGCTCTAAGATACCTCGAAGAATTTAAGAATAAACAAATCTATTATTGAGTGTAGAACCCATGTTCCTTTTGCTGGACATAGAGAATAAGTCTAATATTTATTTAAAATGTTGGGTACAGTCCGCCTCTATTCTTATTGGTCTGATGTCCATTCCAATTACTCAGGGCCATTTCTTTGCTGGTTATTAAATATTTGGAATACTGCCGTTTCCTTAGAGTATTTTTCGGGTGTAAAATTACCTCACTTAATCCAATGTATTGCTCTTGGGAAAAGGTTTTATTGACTGTACTTGATGCTGTTACAATAAACAAGAGGCAAGAGTCATAATCATCTTTGGAAAATGTTTGGAATCTTTCAAGTTTATAGAAAACTTCCCTCCAGCCTTGATTTTCCTGGCCTCACTAACCCAGCCTGCTTTGGACATGATCAGTACCTGAGGCTGAGGCACAGGCGGACATCTGGTCCTCCCAGGCCTCCACGGCACATTTCAAACGCGTCCAGAAATGACTGTCAGCAGGCCAAACAAAAATACACACAGCATTTTTCTTTTCCATTTCCCACCTTTTTCTTACTTTATTTCAGAGCTTTTGCTGTCTGTTTTAGTACTTAGGAAAGCCCCTCAGAGTATTATTCTGGAGTAAAATTACCTCATTTAATTCAATGTGTTGCTCTTGGGAAAAGGTTTTATTTCCTGTACTTGAAGCTGCACAGTAAACAAAATGCCTCTATTTTTCCCAATCCTGATTTTCAGCCTCCCCTTGAGTCTTCATGGTTAAGGGGGCTAACAAATTTGCTATCATGCCACATCAATTATGGAGACTTTGCCTAGAGCCTGAATGGAGAAACAAAGATATTTCTGCCCAAATTATACTCTGCACACACGGAAGAAAAGGCAGTAAGCCAGTTATGCTCAAATCATTGTCTTCAAGCTGACAAGAACTTGTTCTCCAAGTGATTCAAAGAATGAAGTACAAAATTCTTTGGTTCTGGCCAGATGCGGTAGCTCATGCCTGTAATCCTAGCACTCTGGGAGGCCGAAGCAGGTGGATTGCTTGACCTCATGAGTTCGAGATAAGCCTGAGCAAAAGTGAGACCCCCGCACCTCTACTGAAAATAGAAAAACTGAGGCAAGAGGATCACTTGAGCCCAAGTTGGAGGTTGCTGTGAGCTATAATGCCATGGCATTCTACACAGGGCAACAGCTTGAGACTGTCTAAAAAAAACCAGAAAAATTATTTGTTTCTATAACACTTTCAATGACTCCATTCTATACATGAGAACTTCCCATGCAATTCAGCAAATCAAGAGAGGTGTTGAACTTGGAATCAGGAGGATATGCAGGCTCTTCTTCACCCATCCCAATAAGACTTTCACCCTCATCATGTAGGGTAAAAGGCTTTCATGTAACAAGGTCACCAATGGCTTGTCAAGGTCACCAGTACCTGCATCTGACCAAATCCAACAACGGATTTTAAGGATCATCTTACTCAACATCTCAGCAGCAGCCGACACTGCCTATCCTTTTCATGAAATGCTTTTTTCCCTGAGCTTCTGGGCCACCCCCCTCTTTATGTTCCCTCCTCCCAAGCTGGCTGTCCCCTTGCTCCTCTGCTGCATTCTCCTCTTCTGCCCCAAGGGCCCAACTTCAGCCTTCTTATTCCCTCTCTCATCGCTCATTCTCTTTGTGATCCCGTCCAGTCCTGTGGCTTCAAAGTCATTCTATATGCTGATGCGTCCAAATTTTACCTTCAAACCTAATGTTTCCCTTATTAGAAATCTCAAACCTAACGTGTCTGAAATGGAACTTCTAACTTTCCCCAGTTTCACTCTGCTCCTCGCTCAGACATCCCCAACTCAGCCAATGGTACCATCTGTTCTCTAAGGTGTTTGGACCAGAGCCCTGGGAGCTTTCTTCACTCTTCTTTCTTCCATACTCCACATGTATTCAATCAGCAAGCACTTTCACCACCTCAGCTGCCCAAACCACCTTCATTTTTGCCTTGATCATTGCTACAACAATGTGGCTGCTACATTTTCACTGCTCCTTCCCCACCCCCACTGACATTGGACTTACCCACATGACCTGCTGTGGTCAATGAAATGCGATGGCAATGATGTTTGTCATTTCCAAGCAGAAGAGTTCAGAAGCAGCATGTGATCCACCGTGATCTCTTTTGTGTCTACCATGAGACCAGCAATGTTCCCGATGGAGCTGCTCCATCAGCCTAGAACCTGGACCAGAGCTGCAGCACGTGGAGCACTGTCCCTACAGTCTTGCTCAGCCTGTCCTGACTGATACGCCCACCACCCTGACTCCCTACTGCTTCCCGTGCCCCTACCACGTACCCAGCAAGTTCACCACACAGTACAAGAATTTTCTTTTGCAAGGGTAAATTAAATCATGTTGTTGTACTACTCCAAAAGCCACTTCTTTAGGTTAGAATAATAAGATCCAGCCTTCATCGTGTCTCCATGCCCCTCGGCTCACCACGCTGCCTGTATCTCTTCTCTCCTGCCTCTTGCTCTCAGTCCACACTGGTTCTCCTGCTGCTTCTTGAATGCACTGAGCTCATTTCAACATCAGAGATTTTGCATGTACTGTCCTTCTGACTGGAGGGTTTGCCCTCCAGGTATTTTATTACTGACTCCCTCACTTCTTACACATCTCTGCTCAAATGTCACCCCCTCAGAGAAGAGTCCTTGAATACCAGCTGTAAGGTAACCTTTTCCCACCCAACTTTACTTCCTAGCGTCTATCACTGCCAATGAATATACTATACAATTTTCTAGCCATTTATTTTCTGTCTCCCCTTCTACAATGTAAATTTTACAATTATAGGAACTTTTCTTGCTTACTATTAAATCCCAAGGACCTAGAACACTGTCAGGTACATGGTAGACTTCACAAAATATGTGTTGAATGAACGAGACCTGCCCAAGTGAATGTCTCATTTACTGTGTGCATGAATGCAGGAAAATGGTTTTATTTTTCTGAGTTGAGTTTCCTCCTCTGCAAAATGGAGATAGTAATCCCTGAATGGTCCACTTAACAGGGTTATTGTGAGGATCAAATCAGATTGTCAATGTAAGGATACCTTCTAAATAACCAAAAATTATGAAAGTATCACCTAGAAATTATTGGAATATTATTTCATTAGCAATTCCAGGACAGTTTTTGGCCAAACTCTGAGAGATAAAACTTTGTCTCTCTGATGACCTTCACTTTTTTTTTTTTTTTCTATACCATTTCCTCAAAAGATAGCACATCATTTTCACCTCTTGGATCCAAATGTTTCCTCTTATTTATGGAGGAGAAAAAGTAAAACAATGCTGGGCCATCTCCAATCTGAAAGATCTGACCTTGGAAAAGTTCCTTAACCTTCTGAGTTTCAGATTCTTCACCTATTAAATAGTGATTCTGAAGAATGAATTTCATAAGGCTAATATGAGTCTTTAATAAGTTACACATATAACGAACTTTGAAGATCATGTGGGTCATGGCAATCTTTCAAAAAGTATTAGTTACTGTTACTCACTTAAGTATTTCTTGCAAACCTGTGTAAATGATACTTCATACATCTTTGTGTAGGAATCAAATGAGAGAACGCATGACAATTACTTAGAATGGTGCTTGAAACCTCATAGGTGCTTAATAAATAGTATCCCTCATAAGTAGTAGCAGCAGTGCTCATGAGAGTGGTGGTAGCAATAGTTCAGAGCAGTTATAAAATCCAAAAAAGTAAAAAGGAAAGGTCCATGGTCCCCTTGATATACTTTTATTCTCCTTCTTTAGCCCTGGGGTACTAATTAGGAGACATTTATATAAACCTCTTCTTAACTATTTAAGCAGTCAAAATTTGTGATGCGGACAACACCAGCCCAAATGCTAACATGATAACTACTATGGCTATACTCCCCACCCCACCCTCAAAAAGGGAACAAAAATCCATGGGTACTGGTTGAAATCTAAAAAGTCACAATTGGCTACAGTAAATTCGTAGGAACCATGGCATTGGACTTGACTGTACAGTGATGAGTTTTTAATTTGCTTTTAAGTATGTGTGTCTTAAGCAATGATCACCAGACCTCTAAGGAAATTTTCTAATTTGAAAAATATAGTTGGCCCTTGAACAATGCAGGGCCTGGGGACACTGACCCTAGTGCAGTTGCAAATCTACAGATAACTTTTGACTCCCCCAAAATTTCACTACTAATAGCCTTCCTCTGACTGGAAGACTTACGAATGATATAAACACTTAACAAACATGTATTTTGTATGTTGTATACATTATATACTGTGTTCTTATAATAAAGGAAGCTAGAGCAAAGAAAACGTTATTAAGAACTCATAAGAAAGAGAAAATCTATTTACTATCCATTAAGTGAAAGTGGTGGATCATCATAAAGATCTTCATGCTTGCCATCTTCACCTTGAGTAGACTGAGGAAGAGGAAGGGTTAGTCTTGCTGTCTCAGGGGTAGCAGAGGAGGAAAAATATCTGCCTATGTGTAAATGGACCAATGCAGTTCACACTCATGCCGTTCAAGGGTCAACTGTAGAGGCCACAATACTGGTGGGGGCAGCAGGGAGGGGAGAGAGCTACTCGTAGGAAACTCTGCAAGAAAATAAGAACTTCAGAAGGAAACTATCCTTATCATCTTCAGACAAGTATAAGTTGTTGTCATATTGATTAAATAAAACAATATTCTAGCAAAAGGGAAACAATTATAAAACAAGAGAGTGTTTAGAAATCCAAATCTGATAGCCAGATTGAAAACTTCAGTGGAAGAGTTGAAAGATACAGTTAAGGAAATCTCTTCATAAAGTGGAAAGTCAAAGAGAGAGAAGATATTATATCAATAGGAGTCCATTAATGGAAAAATTAACATTTTGGAAAAAAGAATTTGAAAAGTAGAAGAGTAGAAGACACAAAAAAGCAATCTGAGTTTTTAGACCAAAAGGGCACATGAAACACCCAGTGCAAAAGTTAAAAATAGTCACACTAAGTTTCATTATCTTGAATTTCCAAAATAACAGAGGCAAAAAGACTATTTTTAAAGTTTGTACAAAAAGTAAAAGTGTGGGTGGCGCCTGTGGCTCAAAGGAATAGGGCACCAGCCCCATATACCAGAGGTGGTGGGTTCAAACCCAGCCCCAGCCAAAAAAAAAAGTGGTTGCTCAAAAAAATCAGGTTGACTATAGATTTCTCAATAGCCACACAAGAAGTGAAAAGGCAATGTAACAGTGACTTCAGAATTCTGCAGAAAAAATCATTTCCAGGCTAGACTTCTACACCTGTCAAAGTTATTAATTAAACATTAGGGTGGAATAAGAACAGTTCAGATATGATTAGGTTTCAAAACATTTACCTGCAATGAACCTATTCTTAAGAAGTTGCTAGATAAGTTGTTGATCCAAAATTAGGAGATAAGAGGAAGACATAGAATCTAGGGAATAAGAATGTCAATCCAAGGAAGAACAAAGTGAATTCCAGGGAAGAAGGTGAAGGAGGATCCAAGCCTGCCTATGCATTCAGCCTGGAAAAAAACTAGCCCAGGTTGGAAAAGCTCAGAAGGGCACAAGAAAGATGGCCAGAAAGATGGCCTTATTGGAACACTTAATAAAAGTCAATGCATTGAGAGGAAATTTAAACAATTTAGGAGAGAGTTTGGAATAAATTCATGATAGGACATTAAACCAAGGGAGAAAAAACAATACCACTATTAACTCCAGGAAAACCTAAAGGTTGTACATGAAAATAAAAATAATTTTTCATCTTTGAAGAGTATCTATATGGACAAACCAATATACACATTAAGTATTAACCTAAGCAAAATAACTTTGGATCCAGGAAGTCATAGGAGAATGGGGGGAAGAGGCAGTGGTCAGGAATTGTGCGTGGTGGGACAGGGTAGGAGTGGTAGGGGAAAAAAGGTAAAATAATGAGAAGCTAGAAGATAATGCCTAAAGCTACAAGGGGAAAAAAAGGAGTACTATAAGCATGTACCAGCAACATGGAGGTAGTACCAAAATAATCACCTAAAAGAGTTGAATGCGTTGGTTCCAGAAAACAGGAAGTGGTGGGGAAAGAGGGGCCCCTTGTTTTTCAGCGTGACTTCTGAAATTATTCTACCTTGAAAATTATGCATGTGTGTAACTTTGATAAAAATGAAAATGAAATTTTAAAATGATTAAGCATC
Source organism: Loris lydekkerianus (assembly GCA_963574355.1). Lineage (NCBI taxonomy): Eukaryota > Metazoa > Chordata > Mammalia > Primates > Lorisidae > Loris > Loris lydekkerianus. The sequence continues at coordinate 30,166 of CAUYPK010010700.1, forward strand.
AACAATAAATTAAAAGGATGATTTTAATTTGGCTTCCCTTTGCTATGTGCACACATAGACGCATCCTGCCATTTGGGCAATATATTTTGCAAAGCATCTAAATGCATGAAAATATTTCAGAGAAGTGTTAATGATGGCCTGGGCCAATCTGTCTTTTGTAAATAATTTCCCAGGCAAGTATACTAATTAGAGCCAGGATAGGCAAATGATACGACAACCCATCAATCAGCCGCAGTTGCCGCTCATCTATTGAATATATAGCAATAAATATTCAACCTTCAGTGGGGTAAACAAGCGAGGGTACACTATGGTTTCTGGCATTAAGGATTCTATTATTCAAGGAAAGACAGGGGACATAAACTTTCATAAAGTTAAATGACAGTATGAATTTATAAATAATGTTTTATAAAAAAAAAAAGAAAAGAAAAAGATGCTGCAAAATAATACACTACTTTTGCTAAGTAAATACCACAGACTGTAGAAGTGTTATCATTTAGAAGAAAGAGAAATCATAATGCGGGGAAGGAATTTCAGAGGAAAAAAAAAAAAAAAGATTGGAAGTACATCTTGGAAAAATGGGTTGGATTTGAATGAATGAAGGGATGGAGGAATTCAAAATGTGGATCCAGGAAAGGAAGATGTGTTGGCACCACCAGGAGATTGCAGAGTCCAGAGCTCTGACACTTGAGTTACAATCTGCTCACCAAAATGTGAAGGCAATTAGCCTTTGGCCTGAGGAAAACAACTCATTCAGAAAAAGATGACTCTATCACCCACAGGGAGGCCTGAGATCCTGTCAGGAGTTCTGCTGGGATGCGTATCCATAATTTTAAGAGCTCAGAAACCTCCATTGATAGTTTCTGATCCATCTTATAGGCCCAAATTCCCTGGAAACAGCAATTACCTCTAAGTAAAATTGTCAATTAGGACATTGCCTTGATTCTACTGTGAATAATAAAAACATGTGCTCAGACTCTGGTACTTTGATGAAAACATCAGGGCATGATTTACAGGGGAAGATGCTTGCCAAGGGAATATAAATATGAAGGTCTTACATATTTATAAAGTTTAAACACACATCCTCTTCAATGGCTTTCAAAATTTCAGTTTAGACAAATAAACTGAAAAAATAAGTGTACTGACATTTCCATGGGGCTTAGAAAAACATCTAGATCAGTGGGCAGTCAGAAGCATTCTATGCATAGCAATCACCAGACAAACCTGAATACATGGTAGACACTAAAATAAATTTACTGATTTGTAAGTCATCAAGGGGGACCAAATAGGCAGATACAAGAAGACAAAAGTCACATCATGAGACAAGGCTATAACTAAAGGATTTACAGAAAGTTCCGGAAAATCAGGTGTCCATATCCACCAGTGTCCAGAAGAGGGCATCCAAGAGCTGCTCAAGTGGAATCTTCTTAGGCAGGACACTGGGTGCCACTCAGGGGAACCCCTCCTCTTCCCTGTGCAAAGAAGGCCCAAAATCAGGCCAAAACTGATTGATGAATGAGGTAGGAGAGGGAGAAATCAAGAGTCCATACATGGACCCAAAAGTGTCAATGACAGATGAAGAACCAGACCAAGAAGAATCACAGAAAAGCCAAAGAATGAAAAATAAAGACAAATAGCAGCCAGGGGTTCAAAGAGGAAGGCTCAGGAATGCAGCAGCTCTGAGGGCTCCACTCTCCTGCTCCAAAGCATTTAATGGCTGCCTACTTTCCATCACACAAACTGTTTGGCCTAACATTCAAGGTCCCACTGTAATCTAGCTCTAACCCACCTTAAGAACTTTGGGATTTGGTGGGATTCTTATCATATCCCCAGACTTTGATCAAATGAAAAGTCTTTCTCGTCAATGACTCTTCTGTCTTTGTTTCTCCTGTCCCTTCATTCACTCATCCAAACATTGAGTGGACACTATTTGCTAATGCTGAGAGGGAGGGACACACGATCAACCAGATGGCCTGTCACCTTTTAAGCTGCCAGAAGCAGACAGATGGCAATATACATGCTACAATGAGGGAAAGCATGGAAGTTGATGTGGCTGCTGGAAAAGGCTTCTTTAAGGAGGCATCTATCACCCTGAAATCTCCTGGCCTCCCCTCTCCAATTGTCTAAACCTTCAGTGCCTGCTGGAGAGTCAACTGTTGTTTCCATCTAGCTGGCTGGCTTCCCCCACTCCTGGTTAAATACTCTCTCCTTGAGGAAACTGTGTCTCACCCACTCCAGCAGGTAGGCCGATCAGGCACACCCTATCACCCCATTCCTTGGTCTACAGTGGTTGATTCAAGGAGTGTCCTTCAAGACAAACCAATCAGATTTTTTCCCTGGAATTTCTCCTCTCCATTTGGCATCAGGATTAGCTCACTCTTTCCTCTGGGTCAGAAGCTGTCAGATTCCAGAGATGCTAGTACCAGAATCCACCCTCTTAATTACTGACAAGTCAGTTTTTTTTAGATGTGTTGGTGCAAAACCGACACCAAAGAGACAGAAAGACTTGACACTGTACAAATCCCAGAATTCACCTACCCTGGATTAGGGCAAGGCCTATGTTCAACTTCATGTAAAAGAGCCCAGCTCCAGAGCATAATCAAAGAGGAGTTCATTTTTCTCAGATAGTGAGTGATCAGAGGACCAGCAGGCAAGGTCTGGTATGTTGGCTTCGTGGTGGCATCAATGACCATTTTGTTCCACCATCCTCCTCATGCGACAGCCCTCGTGCTTCCAAGACGATTGCTACACCTCCAGGCAGTGTATCCACACTCCAGAAAGGAAAGGCAAAAATCATGGTCCCATGCGTCCCTTTTCATCAGAAAAATAACATATTCCCAAAAGGCCCACCCTATACACTTGTGCTTACATCTCAATGTTCAGAAAAGGGTCACATGGCCACACTTAGCTGCAAGGATGTCTACAGAGCTGAGTTTTTTTAATTGGACATATTGATAAGACAGCGGAAGGAAATATGTATCAGGTAGGGAACTGGTAGTGACAGCCACAACTCCTAAATTTCCTTGTTTGCCTGCCTAAACCGACAGATATTTCTTTTTGCTTAAGCTAGTTTGAGGTAGCTATTTACAGTTTTTGATCAAAAAGCCATGGCTATTACACTTGCCAAAAATCACCACCACTGTACACCCACCTGATCCCACAACACCAGGAAAATCTTGATATCTTCTACTTCCAACAGGTCCTTTCTCCACCAGCAGCCTAAGGGAAGGAAACCACAGGGACAGAGACAATCCCAGCTGGAAAGCCAAACCTCACCCCAGCAGCTCCCCACCTCCCCTCAATTCACCTATGGAAGACGACAAAAGGGCTATGTCAAAGCCATCAGCCCATGAACTTCAACCTAGTCACTGCTATTAAGTCCATCCCCTGAACCCAGCGATATTTCCAGGGCTTCTTGCTGTCAGGAAAGGGGGAAGAGAGGAAGAGCCCTGATTTGCCTCTAAAACAAGTCTAGCGCATCCACAGGGCAAAGCACAATATGGTAATACAAAGAGAATGAGGAAGCACTTGATACGTTGGTGCAAAACACTTTCCAACACTGCTAAGGGAAAAAGCAAAGTGAAAAATTATGTACATTCATATGTGTATACATGTGAGATAATCATTTGTGTTAAAGGAGAGAAAAAATAATACACATGCAAATATTTGCACCTGCAGAAAACATTGCTAGGATATACAGTGCAAGAAACTGGAACCATTGGGGGTGGCTACAGAATAGGAGGGAGATGTTTCTCTGCTCACTCTTTAAAACTTTTAAATTTTGGACTCCAGGAGGGAGTGTAATTACCTCTCTGAAAAAGAATGAAAATACATTTCTTCTAAGTAAACACATTACAGTTTGTGATGGCATGCCTGGGTTTGTTTTGTTTTGTGTTTCAAGGCAGAACAACAAGAAGGATGAAATTGGCAGCCCATGATAGGAAGAAAAAAGAAAGAAAAACAGAAAATTAGCATCCATTTAACAATAAAAGAGAATAACGTTTTTTGATGAATAGATGCTTTTCTCATATTTTGGTGAAAGCATTTATAGACATCAGCTCATAAGATGAGCTCTCCCACAAGCTGTGGAAGAATTGATTTAATTCCTCCTAGCTCAGAGCGGAGAGGAGGCTTAAAGAGCTGAGTCTTAAAGACTAACCTGTTCTCTCATCCTGGACAGGCCCCACGTCCTTGCTCAGACTGTTTCCTGTCCCTGGAAGCCCCTCTTTCTCGCTCTTCCCATTACAAGCAGCAGCTTAACATCAACACACCTTCTTTGTTGAAAATGGCTATTCTGATAGACCAGTGGTCAGCAAGCTTTTTCTGTAAAGGACCAGGTAATAAATATTTTAGGTTTTTTTTGAATGGCCATTATGTCTCTGTCATAACTGTTCAACTCTACTGTTGCAGCACAAAAGCACTGATGAATAATACAAAAACAAATGGACATGGCTGTGTAAATAAAACTTTATTTACAAAAGTGGACAGGTTGTAGTCCAGAACACTGACAACACCCAGTGCTGCTGAGGATGTGGAACAACAAGAACTCTCATTTGTTGCTGGTGGGGACACAAAATGGTATAGCCACGGGGAAAGACAGGTTGGCAGTTTCTTATAAAACTAAGCATACTCTTACCATAGGATCTGGCAATCACTTTCCTTGGTATTTGCCCCCCTCCCCCAAAGATGTTGATTACCTTATGTCCACACAAAAATCTGCACATGGATGTTTAGAGCAGCTTATTCACAATTGACAAAAATTGGAAGCAGCACAAGATGTCCTTCAGTAAGGAAATGGGTAGACTGCAGTGCATCCAGACAAGGAAACATGATTCAGAACTAGAAAGAAATATCCAGCCATCAAGAGGCACAGAGAAACTTAAATGCATGTCACCAGGTAAAGAAACCAATCTAAAGAGCCTAAATACTTTATGACTCCAACTACGTGACACTCAGGACAAGGCAAAATTATTCAGACAGCAGAAAGATCAGGGGTTTCCAGCAGTTGGAGGGAGGGAGGGCAGAACAGGTGGAGCATGGAGGATTTTTGTGGCAGGGGAGCTACTCTGCATGGTACTGTCACGCTGGATACATGTCATCATGCATTTGTCCAAACCCACGCATGTGCAACACCAAGAGGGAACTGTAATGGGAACTGTGGATTCCAGGTGATAATGGTGTGTCCGTGTTGGTTCATCCATTGTGACAAATGCACCACTCTGGCGAAAGATGACGATAACAGGGCAGGTTGTGCATGTGTGAGAGCAGGGAGTAAATGAAAATTCTCTATATCTTCCTCTCAATTTTGCTATGAACCTAAAACTGTTCTAGAAAAAGAAAATCTATTTAAAAAAAGAAAAACAGGTGATGGCCATTCTTGGCCATCCGTGGCCTGCAGGCCATTATTTACCACACATCCTTCAGACTCACTGAAAATTTGCTGTCAGCAACCATCATACTCTGAATTACGTCCATTATAGTAAGTGGATCCACCCTGTGTCACCCTCAGATGCAAACTCCTTGAAGATAAAGCTTGTCTCTTGCAATCCCATCCACTAGCCCAAGTTGGCCTGAGGTGACATAATAGGAGGCCCAACCAAGGACACAGCTCATAGCTTCCTCTTTCCTGGCACTTGTCTATCACATTCCAGACCAGCCCAAACTCCCTGCTTGCCTTCCACGAGCCCAAAAAGACTATGTCCCTGTCTGCTATCCTACCCTGGGTACTCTGCTTCCAGAAGCTTCCAGAAGTTTCCAGAAGAACACAGTCAGAATGACTTCTCTAAAAGTTTGGTTGCATGAGCAGATGAAATAACATTTAAAGCAAGAAGTCTATAAGCAACAAAATCCAAAACATCATATTTGAAAGCAGCATTGCTGGACCAGCCACCCCACCACCTTCTTTCACCCCCAGCCCTGCACCTCACATGGCGTATCAGGTTTGCAGGGTTGCACGAGGTTTCTGCTGCTGCCTGCCAGTTTTTTGACCCATCTTCAACATTTACGGAATAGCAACCACAGCCAGTTGCTCTGGACATTTCAAAAGATGTCCGAGGGAAGAAGAGGAGATATTTACTTTTTGTTGCATAACTCTTGATTCAGTTTGAATGTTTTACTATGTTATCATTGTTCAATGTACATAATTTCAGGTTGGTTATAAATATTTTAGAATGGGTAACGGAAGGGATCAGATATGCCATTTCCAAAAATGTGTGTTTTTACATATGAGGTCTTTCTGAATATGGCGATTACAGATTCCTAACACATACTTGTTGGCTGCTGACTCAATCTAGAGAAAAATAAATGATTTTTCATTTCAGTGTGGAACCCACAGTACTTTATTAAATAACCTTCTTACTTTCTAAGATTCTTTTCTGTACTGGTGTTGCAATGCTTCCAAAGTCAAGGGCCTCTGTGTTCTGAGATTTGGAAATCCAAAAAGGGTACAGCCTCTCCCCAGACCCTTGGCCACCACCCTCCAGCAGACTGCTTTCCGCACCCAGAGGAGCCCAACAGGGAAAGGAGCAGGCTGCCTTCCCCATCGCAAACCCTGCCCCCTCCAACCAGGCGGACTGTTGTTCCTCTGGCTCCCAGTAGGGGGAGCAGCTGTCCCCTCTGTCAGCTCTAGGGGGCTCCCCAGCCTGCAGACATCCTCTGGGTCCCCTGGACCAAGGAGACTCTCCCCAGAGTCCCCCTAACCCCACTCTTGATGGAAAAGCAGTGCTGTCTGAAATTCCTCATGCTGCTGAAACTGCAGAGCAACAAAATGGCAATGGGCTGGGGGCTGACTGGCCCCTGACTCCTCTGCAGACATCCTCTGGGTCCCCTGGACCAAGGAGACTCTCCCCAGAGTCCCCCTAACCCCACTCTTGATGGGAAAGCAGTGCTGTCTGAAATTCCTCATGCTGCTGAAACTTCAGAGCAACAAAATGGCACTGGGCTGGGGGCTGGCTGGCCCCTGACTCACCACGCCCTCCCTGAGAGCCCCTCACCTTCAAGACGTATGGATCTAGAAGATTGACCAATGAGTGTGATGAACTGAGTTTTTTTTTTTTTTTTTTTTTTTTTTTTTTATTAAAGATAAAAATATGCACCATAGATGTGGCCCAACCCATTACCCTCCCTCCATCCAAACCTCCCCCCTCCCTTCCCCTTCCTTGGTCCTTTCCCCATAGTCTTGTGGTATAGTTGGGTTATAGCCTTCATGTGAAAGCTATAGTTTAGCTTCATAGTAGGGCTGAGTACATTG
>CAUYPK010010701.1:0-10153 GCA_963574355.1 Loris lydekkerianus
CATTTACATATATTCCTTGGGATATGCATTTGCAAGGATAGTATGAAATGGGGGGAAGGCATAACTTGAGATGGGGAAGACACTCAATGGTGAGGAAAGCAAGAATAAAAATATAGGGGGTGTGACAATAAAGTAATAAAACTAGTTTCCTTGTGTGACTCATAAATTATCTCTCTCTTTTTTTTTAATTAAATCATAGCTGTGTACATTGATATGATCATGGGGCATCATACACTAGCTTCATAAACCGTTTGACACATTTTCATCACACTGGTTGACATAGCCTTCCTGGAGTTTTTTTTAGTTATTGTGCTAAGACATTTGCATTCTACATTTACTAAGTTTCACATATATTCTTGTAAGATGCACCGCAGGTGTGAGTCAATTCCATAAATGACATTCCAAAAATGCTCTGAAATGTAGACAGTATTGAAATCAGCCCATCTTTTTTTCTTTTTATTTGCACCGGAGGTGTGTTTCAATTCCATAAATGACATTCCAAAAATTCTCTGAAATGTTTACCGTTTTTAAATCAGCCCATCTTTTTTTTTTTTTTTTTTTTTTTTTTTTGAGACAGAGTCTCACTATGTCACCCTCAATAGAGTGCCGTGCCATGGCATCCCACCTCACAGCAACCTCAAACTTTTGGGCTTATGCGATTCTCTTGCCTCAGCCTCCCAAGTAGCTGGGACTACAGGTGCCCGCCACAATGCCTGGATATATATATATATTTGTTGTTGTTGTTGTTGTTGCAGTTGTCATTACTGTGTAGCAGGCCTGGGCTGGGCTCAAACCTGCCAGCCTCCCACCAGCCCTCAGTGTATGTGGCTGGAGCCTTACTCACTGAGCTACGGGCACCAAGCCCAGCCCATCATTTCTTAAGGCTGATGCTGAAAGATGCAGCACACGAGCTAGTGTTAACCCCTCTTAAAAGTTTCTTTGTATGAAGTTCTGTTGGATCTAATCTTGAAATTTCATGACAAACTCATTGTAAAGTTCTTTGAAATACTTGAAAAAGCTTTAAAGTTTCAAGGGTCTTCCACACAATTATTCACATTGTTCAGAGCATCTTGTAAAATATTCTGGTGAGGTGGGGTTGCTTAAAGGGGTATACTTACGTATCTAATCTGAATCTAAGGAGGATGGATAATTATTATCTGTTAAGTATTTTAAGCAGCTCAAGAAGGAAATGTGATAAGATCCATTGAGAAGTATCAATGGACCAAGTAGAATTCTAGGATGCAAGAAAGTCTCCAAAGATAACTACAGATAAGGAAAAAAAAAAAAACAACATCTCTTTTCTTGATTGCTATTTATGTTTTGAAGTGACTTCAAATAGATTGTATATTAAAAATTCAAAGTATTATTCCATAGCTCCTTTGATTGTCAAGAGCTAAACCTTAAAACTTAATTGATACTAATCTAAGTTGGGAAGGAGGCCTGTATTGCACTTTTATTATAGAAAGAAGATGGGCCTCATTTAATGCTTTTTGACATTTGATAATAATTGCTTTATCAAATTGCTTCTTCACCTGAAGATAAATCTTTTTCCCAAGTTTTTTTTACATTAATTGCTGATAGTCACATGTCATAAGTTCTTTTTAATAATGAAAAACATGAAATGGTTTAGAAACCAAGTTAGAAAATGAAGCTTTGGCTGATATCTAATCTCAACTAAAAAAAGTCATTTCCTAGTCATTGCCCATGTAAGTTAAGGGCAAAAATCAATACACCAAGCCCTACATGTTTAATGCACCATGTCAGAGATGAAGGACTTCAAATTATAAACCAGTAGTTTTACAAGGTGGAAAACCCAGGGACAGAAAAGAAAAGTGATTTATCCAACAACCCACAGTAAGTTGATGACTGAGCCTGAACAAAAGCCAAGAATGTAATTCTATGATAAATTATTTTCTGTTTGTCTGAGCTGGTCATCCTTACCGAAATCCAGATCCTTCTTTCTGGAAAAAGAGTGGCTCAGGGCCAGTTGTAGAGCCTCCTGGCCACTGCTCAGTCTAACAGTTACAAACGATTTGACTGTGGCCCCACAGGAACAGGCCAGTGCCCTGAAACAGAGTGTGAGAATAAATCCAGAAAGGTGCTTGTGCTTGTTGGCTCTACACGTGGGCATAGGACTAAATGGGGAAAGGTGAGTTGAAATCCAGCCTATTGCTCAGTATGATAGTTAATTTGATCCATCAACTTGGCTGGCCCTCAGTGCCAACAGATTTGGTCAAATATTATTCTGGATGTTTCTCTGAAGTTGCTTTTTGGATGAAATTAACATTTAAATCAGTGGAGTTTGAGTGAAATGGATCACTTTCAATAATGTGGGTGGGTCTCATTCAACTTTGGAGCCCTTAATAGAATAAGACTGACCTTCTCCAAGAAAGAAGAAATTCACCCTCACGATGTGACTCTACCCTAGATCAGCAGATTGCCTCTTAAATTTGTGAGCCATTTCCTTAAAGTAAAATCAATATCTATCTCTCTCTCTCTCTCTCTCTCTCTCTCTCATAGAAGAAGGAGTATGAGCCATTTCAGAGATACAGAGAGAGATTTTACTTTAAGAAAATGGCTAACACTTTTGGGATGTATGGAAGGATAGATAGATAGATATAAATGATAGAGATTTCATTTTTAAATCAATTTATCATTATAGATGACATCTTAGTAAAATTAAATTTAGCACTTAGTAATATGATATTAATAACAGCCCGTTACTATAACTAAATGAAAAAGTATTTATATTTAAATGACCATATTTATTATTTCATACACTATAATCAATGGAAATAATATACCTATCATTATTTCATTTCATAATAATTATCATATATCAAAATTTTATTTGGGAGTGGTGTGTTGTTTTTCTTTCATTGCTGGTTTTCCTTGTCAGTTCCCCATTGATATTTGATTCTTATCTTCTGTAATGGAGACCTCCTGATGAGCCTGGCTAGAGGATCTGTTCTTCAATGTGCCTCCTACTCAACCTTTCAGTCATCATAATTGCTTTCCTGGGTTAGAATCAAACGGACTACAGATGAACACTTAATATAACCTGGACCTACTAGACTCTATCTTCTAAGAATGTGTAATTGGAAGTAAGAGACTTCAGGGTCCAGATTTATAATATATAAATTTATAATCTAAGACAAAACAATATTCAATCATATGAACTAAGCAGCACAACATGTTAGTTTTGAAAAAATTAATAATAAAATAAATGTGCAAAAGGAAACCAGACAAAGATTTGAGAGAAAAAGATCTTGAGGAGTTTTCAAATGCTTTATGTAGTCCACATTTGTCCCCACATTTGGGGTCTGGGAAGCTACCCAACTAACATTATAATAATGTCTTCTTTTATTCAAGGTGGTATAAGTGGGTCTCTGTTTAACTTAACTCTTTGGATGCAAGTAATAATATCACTATGAATCAACATGTCTCCTATTTCAAGTGAATAAGGTAAATATTCTATAAAGAAAAATGGTAACTTATATTATCACTTTGATGTAAATAATGAATTCACCCTTTTTAGCGATCAGTTTATGCCTAAGAAAAAGTTAATTTCAGATGAGATCAAACCCCGTAAATTTTCCATAATAAAGGTATTCTCAAAAACCAATCCTCTGCTCCAGGGACTCCATCAGCACAGTCCTGATATCGTAATATCAGCCTATGGTCACCAGGGAAGATTGCTGATTTCACCAACAGCACTTCACTCAGAATAGTATGGCTTAAGCAACATGATGAACAGAATAATTCTTGGTTGATCCCTGCTCAGACAGACTTTCTCTTCCAAATAGTAAATGGTCTTTACGTAAATATGCTTCTTCAAGTGAAACCAGTTCAAGTGAAAATCAATAGTTCTTAAACTAATAACTTTGTGCAAAATGTAAACCATCTTGCCGTGTTCAGTACAATCCTACTTTTCCGTACAACTTTCACAGGAGAGTAGATCACAACAGCTGGAAGGATTTCTCCCTCCCTATTACTGAAAGTCTCCCCTATAGATGGAGGTAACAGTAGAGTGAGAAAGACTAGCTATCATGAAACAAAAATTAGATTTCTCTTTCTCAAGGCATCAACATCAATGACCTTCCTTGCAAAACCTTTTCAAACTTATGATTAAGTTTTTTATGTTTTAAATAAAATGTACATTATATGAGGCATTTTGTTAAATGACTAGGTTGGAGTTAGTCTTCAAGAAAATCAAATTTTATTTAATAAAAAACCCACAGCCACTGGCCATTGCTTTCAGAATGACCAAATGTCCATCAGCATAATCATAATTCATCCTATTCCCCCTCAGGCCCTGACTAGTTCCACTGCACCTGACCTAGATCAGGATGTGTTAATGATTTGTCTCTCTCTCACCAGGCCAAGTCATACTGATCCACTTTACCGCCCACCTCTTTCCCTCTTTATGTTTACCCATCTTACTTTCACTTCCAGCTCCCAAAATGTTGAGTATTATAGCAAATACAGTTTATTTATGTGCTTTTTCTATAGTTCCCTGACTTCTTTAAAGAAAGTCAATATATAAAACTCCAAAAATGTAGTTTGAAATCAAATGCACTTAGAGGTATAAACAGAGACTTTCATTGACTATGGACCATGAATGTAACAACCTTCACTTTGAGTTTATAAATCAAATTTTAGTTGGCACATGAGCTGTAGTTCTTGAATTCCGTGCACACTTTTAATAGTTAAGCACTGTGACCAAATGACTTTTTCCTAGCATGTTTCCTGAATAAGGTGTCAATCGAGCCAAAGAAAAATGTTTGGTATATGACGTGTTCTTTGGCCAGTTCAAGTTGACCTAATTAATCATCTTCTTAAGCTGGAGCTTTTAAATGTAGCCAAAGGCCACAGTCCAAAGTTGTGTAACCCATATGGTGAAAGTATGATTCTACTCTTACTAAGGTGTCATTGTTCATACCTCATTGCAAAAGTAGTAGAATACAGAACATGCTCGAATATTAAAAGCCTAGCACTGTTCTTGGGGTAATTCCATCAGCCATTGGCTATGTAGATGTGCCATTTGTTTTTCCTATACAGACCTTGAAATGAGCTATACCCCAAAGGGCGCATCAAAACATCTAGAAGATAGTGCATGTGTTAAAAATGTAACTGTAGTTTTTCTTTCAGTTTATAGATTGGTATCGAGATGCATGCTTTAATCACAATTTTTGTTATCTTCATGACATTTAGAAAATATTTGTGTAAATCTCATACAATAATTACTACCTAGAAATCATTTTGAATATGGCACATTTATTTTCGGCTACACAAGAAAGTTAAAGGAAATATAGTGCTCTCTAAAACAGTGCTTCACCCAAAGGCAACATTCCTCAGAATGTATTAACAAAGTGGATATATTTATTTTGTAGTTCCATGAGAAATGATACTCCCTTGCTCAGGCTCATCACGTAGAGCAATGGTTTACAAACTTTAAGATGCATCAGAATCATGGTCAGGGTACTCCAGAGTTTCTGATCCTGGATAGAACCCAAGTATTTGCATTTCTAACTGATTCTGAAGTAATACTGATGATATTATGTTGAAGCTGGGACTACACTTTGAAGATTAAAGTTGTAAGTTATTAATGAAAAATCTATTCTTAGGTGACTTGTATTCTATTGTCATTTATCCATTTAAAATTATCAAATACTAAGGAAAAAAAAAGTCTGGGAAAAGTGCTTTTCCATGAAATACATTTTAAAAATCCCTTCTAGAAAATCTCTTGATCATTTGTGAAGGAAAAAAAAGAAAATAAAGAAAGTCCATTGAATTTGTGAAAGCAATACAGAAATTGCTAGTGAATGGTTCATAATATGGAGGATTGAGCTACAAATAGATTTTGCCAGAAATCCCTTGTTTCCTAACAATTTCTTTCTTCATTGTTTGCTAGAGTCACTAAATACCTTTAAACATTTCCTTTAATCGTAAAGAATTTTCTAATTTGTAACAGCGGATGTAACTCCAGGAAAAAGGAGAGGGAGAGAGAGAAAGCACACGAAGTGTGTGGTAGAAAACTTCACCTGAATGCAGTTCTCAATGATAATAGAGCTAAAATATTTCTATTTTTAAATTCCTTAATAATTTTGTTTTTCTAAGAATAGTTACGTTTTTATGTATGCATACAATTTGGATTTTGTATTCTTCGCCCCATTGCCCTAAGGTCAAGTGAATATGTCCTTACTTACATATGGTTTTTATCTACTCCTGTGGATTCTGAAAGAGCTTTTAAGCCCGCCGCTACTCATTCTCCCTTGCCATCCAACTGGGAAGATATGAGCCAGACAGTCGATGGCCTTACAGAGAGGATCGTCTTGCTCAGCCTGGTGCACACCAGTTGGAGTGATAGTATGGCCTATAAACAATGGGGGGAACTACTCCTAAGGGGAAAATAAGAAAAAGAACCTACGTAGGTCTTTATAGCAAAAATCACTTACTTTATTTCAAGGGTTCTGAAATCCCAACTATTAGGCATAAAGCCCTCACTAAATTGAGTGGAGGCATTTCTGATTTTTATGGTCATTTCAACTGAAACAAGTCTTGTGTTTACCTTTGTATTACCTTCGAGGCAAGGGTTTTAAGAGCAAATTAATGGTACAATTAAGATTATAGGAGAACATTTTAAACAACTGGAATATGTTTGTTCAATATCCTTCTTGAATATCATGCATGTATCTATTTAAAATCAAGTGACTAATCACAAATAATTTTTAGCCATTCTAAATACATGTCTTCTAAGGACTCCTATTATGCCTCATTAAAATCGTACTAAGAGTGACATAAATTTTAAAACAGTATGTAATTCTGGCTGTTTTCATCCAAGTTAGGATGAATTAGCTAATTCTACCACAGAGCTACGCAATAAAAATGTACATAAATTCCTTTTCGATTTCTCACCACCTCAGCCTCCATACTGATAATTCTTTGCTAGCACAAATGTCTCAGATGCGACCATTTCTCTTGTCCCAGATTAACATCTAGCTCCTACTATCAGAGCTTTTTTTTGTGACACTAAGAAGGTTTCTTGGGCTTTTAATAAATACAATTAAATTCATTGTGCCTTTCTTTGTCATGATATTTTTCAAACTGTTTTGCTGTGATTTTAATGTTTCTATGAACCATGATTTAAAAAATAAGCTCCAAAGTTATATAATATTTTAATTTAAAGAAAATTTTGAAATTCTATACTTCTATAAAAATTTGACTTAAATACCTAAATTAGCATGCTAGGAAAACAGAACCAAAAATTATGGAGGGTGGTAAAAATACCAGGTAAAAATACCTGGCATACCTGGTAATGAGCACTTTGAAAAACATACTCTAAATTAGATTAATCCCATGAAAGCACAGGTCACTTCAATATTAATATGTGATCTTCTCCCTGAGTGTTAGACTTACAAATAGAAAACCTCTTGGCTATGATCAGATGTAGTATCTTTTCCTATCAGTTTAATATCAGATACGTCCTCTATCCGAGGAAAATATATTAAATGGATTTTTGGAGCAGGGAGTTGGAATAGGAGCTTGCTCCATCTACTCCACACATAGAAATAAAATCCATCAGTGTGCTTCTTATATGATGAAATTCACTTCACCATGACTTCAGTAAGAAGACAGGTATCAAGATGCAAATGTTTCCAGGTATTATAAACCCATGACATTTCAGGAAAATAGCATGTGCTGCTCACAGGGCACACATTTGGCAGTCCATGAACAGGCAAGAAATGTATCAGTAAATTGTCAATCAAGTACCATGGTTATGAGTGGACATGGCTAAAATCTATGGACAAAATTCAAATGTAACACTTTTGTTTGGCTTTTTAAGCTCACAGTGACGTTCTCAAACTGCATGTTATTGGGAATGTATATTTTTCAGTATACAGCTCTCTCATTTCTTGAGATTTATTTATCCCATATTCAGTTGAAACCAGTATACCCCTACTAAGATCAAAAGCTAAAACATTGACCTTTACATGGATAGATACTTGAATAATGTTCTTCTGTAAGTATCTATTAGATGAGATTTACTTCATGCCATTTTCAATCAACTGCACAGACAGGCAGTACATATATAAAATAAATTCCTCTATCCGAGCTAACAAAAATATCTCATCTACACTTTGTTTATCCATGGAAAGAAACTGGGCATGTCCTCTGCAGTTTTACTACAGGTCATCTGAAGGGCAGCCCCTGGATTCCTCTGATCCATGCAGACTTCCCAAGGGCCAAAGAACAAGGTCTGTTTGATCCAGCACCCGCTGTGAGCCCATCACTTGGATACTTTTTCTGCAAATTTTTACCAGACTGAACAGAGTAATAAGTAAGGAGAAAAAAAGCTTAAAGAGCAATAGGAAAATCAGCAGGAAATCAACAAAAATATCATTAAGAATACTGATCAATCATCTCAGCATTACTTTTCCCCAATACAGCTACTCTTATAATAGGTCAGCAATTGGCTCCAGGACTAATAGACGTTTACAGGTTTTATAGCTAAAAATATTTTTGTTTGCTTCTTATATATGATTCAGGTACACAGCAAGAAATAACCATGTTGGCTAATGTTTCACTTCTACATAGAGAATGTTGTAAACAACTGAAACTTGTGCTTAGTAGAATAGGATCAGAGACTAGAAAGTATTTGTGGAAAAAAATTGTTTGATCTCAGTACAGTATGCAATACAGTGTTCTATGAGAGAGAAAAGAAAACCTATATTTCTAAACACAGTTAAGAAACAGCTTTGGATTTGGGATTAGTAAGTCTAGTCAAATGTCATAGAAGAGTTCAATCAAAAGTGAACTGAAGTCTCAGAGGGTTCTTATGCCCCTAAATTGGTAGAAATCTGTACAGATTATTTTCTGCCTACTTCTATAAAAACTGCCCAAATGGAAGTGACTACAAGGATGGTAAAAGAGCAAGATCATTTTTAGTATATGTATCTTAAGATGAAAACTACTCAAATACCAAAATATACAAAAACTAATAACGACTGGGAAACTAAGAGCAGCATCTGAAGAGCAGAAAATGCCAGCACAAATCTTAAATACATTAACAATTTTTCTTTCTCAGCTACATTCATTACATTGGGTCTGCCAGGTTGTATGTTTTCAACCACCAGAAAATGCCTCCGTAAAGACAGCATCTTTGTGCTCTAAGAATTCACATTCTAGAGAAGAATTTTAGGCATGTATAGAAATAGTGGTTCAAAAAAGAGTGTTTGTGACCAGATTACTGCCGAACAGAATAGCTTCTGAAGGAGACAGGTTTTGAGCCGGACTTTGAAGGATGAACAGGATTTCATAAGGCAGTGCTAGACAGTTGTGTGAAGAATAGCTCTATTCAAACCACGTTTTGTATTTCTTTGTTTTCCTCAACTCTGAGAGCAGTGTCTTCACAAAATGGGCATTCAATATGTATGCGTTTCCTACTGAGTCTATTTCATATCGAAGAATTATATTAATGTGTTAAAGTCTTGGCTTTATATTCTCAACCATATTCCAACTTTTCCTGTAATCTTATTAGACAATACTCCATCCAGGGGATAAAAGTCTCAACACACTTCTGGTGGACACACCCACAACATAAACCACCTGGAAATATTGCTCTTTACCCACATCTTTGCACTTTTATGCAACCTTGAAGACACAACTTAACATCATCTCCTCCTGGAAGCCCAGTGAGCAGTCATCATTCCCTTTTTTAAACGTTTCATACATTTTTATCTTTTATCATTGTTTATTTTTTATATTAGATCCCGTGAAGGTGAGGAACCATATTGGTAATATATTGTTTTCTTCCAACATGCCTCATTGTTTACACATTATAATAACATAATAAATACTTTGATGGAATGGGTTCTAAAGTCGATATAACGGGCAGGTTTTTAATACTTAGTTCCAGAGAAGATAAGTTATTCATGTAAGGAAATAAAATTTAGTTTTAAGCTTCTATTCACAACACTCTGGTTAATTCCCAGCCTCCACACTAGCCTGTTCATCTGGCCAGGGACTCTGGTAGCTGAGTGCCCTCTGGAGCCCTCCCTGCCTCTGTGCAGAGCCCTTCTCCTGGCCAGACACTGCTGGAGCCTTCGGCTCGCTATGCCAAACTCAATGGGCACCAGGCACTCCAAGAACC
>CAUYPK010010703.1:0-26771 GCA_963574355.1 Loris lydekkerianus
AGTGGGTAGGGCACCGGCCACATACACCCAGCCTGGGTCAGCTAAACAACAAAGACAACTGCAACAAAAAAATAACTAGATGTTGTGGCAGGTGCCTGGAGTCCCAGCTACTTGGGAGGCTGAGGCAAGAGAATCACTTAAGCCCAAGAGTTTGAGGTTGCTGTGAGCTCTGATGCTACGGCACTCTACCGAGGGCAACATAGACTCTGTCTCAAAAAAAAAAAAAATGAATTCTGTTGCATGTGTATGGGTATAGTGGTGGAGTCTAGGCTTTTGGTGTACCTATTACCTGAGTAGTGTACATGGTACACCATAGATAATTTTTCATTCCTCACTCCCTCCTGGATCTGGTTTTAATAACTGAAGACTCCAAACAAGGTTGAAGTGGTAAGGCCTTAAAAGAGGCAGGGTAAATGAGTACTGAAAAAGGGAAGGAAAGGATATATAAAAGATATGCTCTGCTACTCCACAATTTTCTTTTCTTTTCTTTTTATTTTTTTATTTTGGAGGCAGAATCTCACTTTGCTACCCTTGGTAGAGTGCTATGGCTTCCCAGAGTGGTAGGATTACAGGCGTGAGCCACCACACCCAGCCTACTCCACAGTTTTCATAGAACTAACCATAGTGGAGTGGTCACTGAAATGTACAGAGCATTTAGAATTAAGAACTTCATGCTGTGTTAACCCAGGACTTGGTGATAGCCATCCCTTTTAAGAAAGCTCTTTATCTGCGCTAAAGTCTTGCCTTTCACATTACCTGTACCTATCATACCTCCAGGTGTGCCAGAAATGTTATAAAGGGTAGTGGTGAAGTCCATACAGCCATTTTTCTTAGCCAAGTTATTCTAATCTTTTGCATGCATTCTAATCTTTTATTTGCACTAAATTAGGAATTAGTGATGACTGAATTGTTAAAGGTGAATAACTTCCAAGTTCAAGTGATTAACTGGCCCTTGTTCCAGAAAGAAGCATTTCAATGTTTCTACTAGAGCCTATGTTTTGTAAAGCTTTGTTATTTTTGTCAGATGCCATTGGTTTTTCTTGGTGAAATATGTGTTATGGAATATGTGCTAGTATATCAGTACCAAAGTGTCTGAAATACTGGTGACCGACTTTTTTTTTTTAACCTCAATGAGAACAAAATTCTTTTTTACTTTCTATGACTGATTAAAAGAAAATGGATGCCCAGAGTTCAGCCAAAGTCAATGCAAGGAAGAGGAGGAAGGAGGCACCTGGACCCAATGGGGCAACAGAGGAAGATGGAATTCCTTCAAAAGTGCAACGCTATGCAGTTGTAAGTAAAGAAGAGATTTCTGTGTTGAATACTTAGCCTGGCAGCATGAGGGTAGAAAGTAATATAACATTGATGATATCAATGTTAAGTCTTCTTAGATAATGGAAAGAAGGAATAGTAAGTGTATTTTCTTTGTTGTTGGAAATCTGTTATGCTTTCTTGTCAGACTCACGGCTCAGTTGTGGGAACTTTACATAGGAATTGAAGAAAGAATGTTAGGGAAATTTGAAAGTTGTGTGTATTATAAGTAGGCTAAAGATCAAATTCAAACTAATGAAATGGAGAAATTTGGGCTATAGGCAGTAATTTAAAATTCATCATCTGTAATCTTATCACTTTGGGAGGCAGAGGCAGGATGATTACTGAGGCCAGGAGTTAAAAACCAGTGGGAGCAAGAGCAAGATCTAGTCTTTACAAAAAATAAGAAAATTAGCTAGATGTGGTACGTGCCTATAGTCCCATCTGTTTGGGAGTCTGAGCCAGGAGCATTGCTTGAGCCCATGAGTTTGAGGTTACAGTGAGCTATGATGATACCACTGCACTGTAGCCCAAGTGACAGAGCAAGACCCTATCTCTTTCTCTCACATACACACAAATAAATAAATAGATAGGTAAATAAATAAATAAATAAATAAAATTCATCATTTCATGGTATCTAGTGTTCTGTGTCTTACTCTTTTCTCCCTATTGTCATTCTTCTACTATATTGTTATATCTTAAATGGGAACCTTTTCACATTATTGCCTACTCTATGTTCTTTTATCTCTGGGACATTATCTGTGTACTCCCTAACTACTGCCAAGCCTCATGTGAAGGACCCCACTCCAAATCTCACTACCCTTCCCCTAAAAAACATGTCCAAAATCACTTATACCCAATTGAAGTTACTGTTGATACACAATATTATTATGAAATCCATGTTTCAGAATCTTATGTTTCTGTTGTTTCTTCACCTATCTTGACCCTTAGCTGTTGGTCAACTGTAATTTCCACTGGTTATTTCTGGAGCTTCCTAGCCCAGAAACGTTTCTACTGTGAGATAATTAAAAGTTATTCCAAACCAGTACTCTATTTTGAGCAACAAAAGCAGTGGGGCTCTACAGATAGGAGGCATATGCCTCCAAGCATGATAGTGATGATATTGGTAAAGGCAAGTGTATTAGTTTCCTTTTGTTGTTATAACAAATTACTATAAATTCAGTGACTTAAAATAGCACAGATATCTTACAGTTTAGGAAATCAGAAGTCTGAAATAGGTCTCTGAGAGATAAAATTAAGGTATTGGCAGGGTTGGATGTACTAGGGGAAAATCCACTTTCTGCCTTTTGTAGCTTTTTGAGGTTGTCCCATTTATCTCATGGCAGCAGCCAGCAATTATATCACTTTGACTACTGCTTCTGTCATCACATCTTCTCTGATTATGACTTCCTCATTTCCCCTTTTCATTTATAAGGACTCTTTACATTGAGCACACCTGGCTAAACCAAGATAATCTCCCATTCTCAAAATTCTTAATTTAATAATGTCTACAGACACTTCTTTTTCCATGTCAGGTAGTAGTCACAGGTTCCAGGGAGTGGGTATGGACATTTTTAATGTGCCATTATTCTGCATATTGTAGCATGTAAAGCTCAGAAAATGACTCAACAGTGAACAAAATAGGGCATTGTTAATTCTGAATATTTCTTAAAGTATTCAAATTTGAGAGACAGTGGTAGGCATCAATTCAGCAATATCCCTTGCAGTAGGAACCAAGTAAATGTTACACTTGGTTATAGTTATAACCAAATAGAAAAATTTGGTTATAATTTGGTTATAACTGAGAGATGTTACTCTCAGCCAATCATCATAGCCAGGATTGGAGTGAAGGCGGTCAGTCTTTTTAGTGAAATGAGCCCTGAGAAGACTTAAATTTCTTGGTCCTTAGAAATTGAGGAATATCATTGCTTTAAATTATTTTGCTTCGTTTATTTATGTGAAATCAGTTCAGTAACTTACTGCCTATTCCACATTCCTTCCTGGTACACACTGCCTATTTAGCATGGGATGACGGTCAATAACTCACTTACCCAACAACCTGGATCAACCAAAGTGACGAGGGAGTGTCTACTAAATAAACTTATCTGTAATCTCTACTATATACCTGTAGTTTTTATCTCTGAATTTCCTTTGACCTCTATAACAAAAGCAAATACGATTTTTTCTTTTTTTTTGTAACAGTTTTTTAGTGAGACATAATTGACATAGTCATATAATCCATCTAAACCATCATCAATCTTAGAATTTTTTTCTTTTCTTTCTTTCTTTCTTTTTTTTTTCTTCCAAGACAGAATCTTACTTTATGGCCCTTGGTAGAGTGCTGTGTCGTTGCAGCTCACAGCAACCTCCTACTCCTGGGCTTAGGCAATTCTCTTGCCTCAGCCAGCCTAGCCACAACACCTGGCCATTTTTGTTGTTGTTGTTGTTGTTGTTGTTGCAGTTTGGCGTGGGGCCAGGTTTGAACCTGCCACCCCCTGTATATGCCCTACCCACTGAGCCACGGGCGCTGTCCATCTTAGAATATTTTTATCACCCTAAAAAGAAATACTGTACCCATTAGTAATCACTTCCCATTTCCCCCTAAACTCCCCAGCCTTGGGAAATCACTAATCTGCTTTCTGTCTCTATGGATTTACCTCTTCTGGACATTACATACAAATGATATCATATAGTATGTGGTCTTTTGTGGCTAGCTTTTTCACTGAGCATGTTTCCAAGGTTCATTTGTGTTATAGCATGTGTAAGTTGGTCCTTCCTCTCTCTCTCCCTCTCTGCTTCCTCCTTCTCTCATTTCTTTCTTCCTACCACCCTTCCTTCCTTCTTTTCTCCCATCCTCCCTTCCTCCCTTTTTTAGGATCTTGCTCTCTCTCCCAGGCTAAAATGCAGTGGTGTCACCATAGTTCATCACAACCTCAAATTCCTGGGCTTGAGTGATACTCCTGCCTCAGCCTCCTGGGTAACTGGAACTACAGGCACTTGCCACCATGCCTAGCTAATTTTTCTATTTTTTGTACAGATAAGGTCTTGCTCTTGCTCAGGCTTGTCTTGAATTTCTGGCCCCAACCAATCCTCCTGCCTCAACCTCCCAAAGTGCTAGTATTATAGGCATGAGCCACCACTCCTGGCATGTATATCTTTTTATTAGTCAATAATATTGTATCATATATTGCATGCCACTTTTTTTTTTTTCCAGAGACAGGGTATTGCTTTGTTTTCCAGGCTGGAGAGCAGTTTTGTGATCATAGATCATTACAGCCTGGAGCTCCTGGCTCAAGCAGTCTTCCCAGCACAGTCTCCCGAGTGGGGACCACAGGCACATGTTATCCTGCCTGGGTAATTATTTATTTATTTATTTTTTTTTTTTTTCACTTATTTATTTTTGAGACAGAGTCTCAAGCTATCACCCTGGGTAGAGTGCTGTGGTGTCACAGCTCACAGTAACTTCCAAGTCTTGGGCTTAAGTGATTCTCTTGCCCTAGCCTCCCAAGTAGCTGGGATTACAGGTGCCCACCACAACACCCAACTATTTTTCTATTGCAGTTGTCATTGTTGCTTTAGCTGACCGCATTAGAATCTGCCAGCCTCTGTGTATGTGGCTGGTGCGTGCCCTACCCACTGAGCTACAGGTGCCGCCCTGGCTAATTTTTTAATTTTTGTAGAGGGTAGCGCCTGTGGCTCAGTGAGCAGGGCACCGGCCCCATATGCCAAGGGTGGCGGGTTCAAACCCAGTCTTGGCAAACTGCAACAAAATAATAGCTGGGCTTTGTGGCGGGCACCTGTAGTCCCAGCTGCTCGAGAGGCTGAGGCAGGAGAATCGCATAAGCCCAAGAGTTGGAGGTTGCTGTGAGTCCTGTGACGTCATGGCACTCTACGCAGGGCAGTAAAGTGAAACTCTGTCTCTACAGAAAAAAATTGTTTTTGTAGAGATGGAGTCTGGCTATGTTGCCTAGGCTGATCTTGAACTCCTGGGCTTAAGTGATACTCCTATGTTGGCCTCTTAAAGAGCAGGGATTATGGGCATGAGCCATTCTGTCCAGACCTGCTTTTTTTTTGAGACAGACTCTCATTCTGTCGCCTTGGGTAGAGTGCTGTGGTGTCATAACTCACGGCAACCTCAAATTCTTGGGCTCAAGTGATCTTCTTGCCTTACCCTCCTGAGTAGCTGGGATTACAGGCACCTGCCACAATGGCTGGTTGTTTTTTCTATTTATTGTAGAGACAGGGTCTCGCTCTCGCTCAGGCTGGTTTGAACTCCTGAGTTCAAGCAATCTACCTGCCTTGCTTCCCGGAGTGATAAGACTACAGGTGTGAGCTACCACACTTGGCCTGGACGTGTTTGTCATTTTTAATTTATTCATTCACCAGTTGGTGTTTGGGTTGAGTAAATAATATTTTATTGCATACTTTCAATGTGTTAGCATGGTAGTAGGGTTATAAAGATAAATGTGATTTACCTTTTGAGGAGGCAAGCATGGTGTAGATTCTATAACTGGGACTCAATAGCTTTAGAAAAGCAAGCTGTGTAAAAGAATAGGAAGGATTGACGAATGTTAGGACGGTGGGTTGGTGAGTCAGAATGAAATGGATAGAAGAAAGAAAAAAGTTAAGATGTAAAAATTAAGAAATAACTGTGGCTACTTTGTAAGTATAAAGAATTTACTAATAGAGGTATTTCTAAATGTATAGTCAAAAGGATCCCAAAATTTTTTTTACAAAAAATAAGACATTTAGCCTGTTAATATTTACCATATGCATGAATAAGTCACAAAATACCTAAACAGAAAATTGGTCCTAGTTCTGCTTACGTATGGCTAAGTAGGTCTCACAGTCTCATTTCAACTAACTTATATTGAGAACCTCTGTGTGCCAGTTGCTGTGCATTGGAGATTGAAAAATGTCCTTACTCCTGAAAAGCTCACAGGCAAATAGGAGAAAAAATAGAAGGAAGTTAGAGGTTAATGGCCTTCTAGAGGAGCAAGAGATTGACTCTGAGAAAAGGCAGGGGCAGTTGGTAGTCTGGGAGAACTTCAAGGATATTGATACTGAACTGAATATTGAGGGAAAAATAGAAATTCAAGAAATGAATGAGAGATAGAGTACAAGTTCAGAAGTGTGAAATAGTAGTACATTTAACAAACTGCAAGTAATATTACTAGAGTTCAGAATAAGAATCACCATAGATGGGCAGTGCCTGTGGCTCATTGGGTAGGGCACCGGCCCTGTGTACCGAGGGTGGCAGGTTTGAACCTGGCCCCTGCCAAACTGCAACAAAAATATAGCTGGCCATTGTGGTGGGCGCCTGTAGTCCCAGCTACTTGGGAGGCGGAGGCAGGAGAATTGCTTGACCCCAGGAGTTGGAGGTTGCTGTCTGCTCTGCTAAGGAGTTTGAACTTTATCCTAGAGGTAATGTGGTCAGAGTTATAATTTAGGAAGATCATCCTGATTGCTTTGGAAGGGATGGGTTAGAAATAGAGATAGAAAGAAAGAAAGAAAGAAAACAGGGATAGAAAGAACCCGGAAATACTGGTACTGAGCTTGTTATACTGATCCAAGGGGATGAAGAGACCCTAACTACAGCAATAAAGAGAGTACAAGGCTCAGCACCTGTGGCTTAAGTGGCTAAGGCACCAGCCACATTCACCTGAGCTGGCGGGTTCAAATCCAGCCCAGGCCCACCAAACAACAATGATGGCTGTAACTAAAAAAAAAAAAAAAATAGCCGGGCCTTGTGTCGGGTGCCTGTAGTCCCAGCTACTTGGGAGGCTGAGACAGGAGAATTGCTTGAGGCCAAGAGTTGGAGGTTGCTGTGAGCTGTTAGACCACAGCACTGTACCCACAGTGACAGCTTGAGGCTCTACACACGGTGACAGTTGTGATGCCACGGCACTCTACCCAGGGCCACAGCTTGAGGCTCTGTCTCAAAAAAAAAAAAAAAAAAAAAAAGAAAGAAAAAAGAGAGTACAAGATAAATTTTAAAAGCTTTAAAGAGGTGACTTGGCACCTGTGGCTCAAGCGGCTAAGGCGCCAGCCACATACACCTGACCTAGCAGGTTCATATCCAGCCTGGACCTGCTGAACAACAATGATGGCTGCAACCAAAAAATAGCCGGGCGTTGTGGCAGGTGCCTGTAATCCCAGCTACTTGGGAGGTGGAGACAGGAGAATCGCTTGAGCCCAGGAGTTGGAGATTGCTGCGAGCTGTGATGCCAGGGCACTCTACCCACGGTGACAGCTTGAGGCTCTGGCTAAAAAAAAAAAAAAAAAAAAAACGCGGTGAAGAGGTAAAACAGATAATTCTTGGAGTTTATTGGGGTGCAGAGCACAAGAAATTTTAAGAATGACTCCTAGGTTTCTATTGTAGGTAGATTGTATAGGTGGAGTGCTTCTCATTGAGATAAAACAGGAGAAAAACAAAGACTTTATTTTACACAAGTTCAATTTAAATGCCTATGAGATATCCAAATAGTAATTGGATAGATGAGCTCATATTGTTTATATTCATTGAAATGGCAATAGGAATCAGGGAGAATTTATTTATTTTTATTTATTTTTTTTTTTGAGACAGAGTCTCAAGCTGTTGCCCTGGGTAGAGTGCTGCAGAGTTATAGCTCACAGCAACCTCAAACTCTTGGGCTTAAGCAATTCTCTTGCCTTAGCCTCCTAAGTAGCTGGGACTATAGGTGCTTGCCACAATGCCCGGCTATTTTGTTGTTGTTGTTGTTGTTGTTGTTGTTGCAGTTGTCCTGGGCTGGGTTTGAACCCACCAGCCTTCGTGTATGTGGCGGGCGCCCTACCCACTGAGCTACAGGTGCTGCCCAAGTCAGGGAGAATTATTGCATTCTTTTTTCTCTTTAAAAAAGAGGCTTGGGCCTGTAATTCTAGCACTCTGGGAGGCCCATGTGTATGGATTGCTTGAGCTCAGGAGTTCAAGACCAGCCTAAGCAAGATCAAGATCCTATCTCTACTAAAAATGGAAAAACTGAGGCAAAAGGATCGCTTGAGTCCAAGAGTTTGAGGTTGCTGTGAGCTATGTTGCCATGGCTGGCACTCTACGCAGGGTGACAGCTTGAGACTGTCTCAAAAACATATATACATACATAAAATAGATCCCCTGGGAACAGAATCTTTCTGCTCTTTTCCCTATCCCTTCTTTCTCACATCACACGATATTCCTCATTTTTTTTTTTTTTTTTTTTTTTGAGACAGAGTCTTAATCTATTGCCCAGGCTAGAGTATAGTGGCATTAGCTTAGCTCACAGGAACCTCAAACTCCTGGCTCAAGTGATCCTCCTGCCTCAGCCTCCCAAGTAGCTAAGACTACAAGTGCTTGCCACAGTGCCTAGATAATTTGTCTATTTTTAGTAGAGACAGGGTCTCCCTCTTGCTTAGGCTGGTTTCAAACTCCTGAGCTCAAGAGATCCTACTGCCTTGGCCTCCCAAAGTGCTAGGATTACAGGTGTGAGCCACCGCACCTGGCTTATGTATTATTTTTTGAAGTTGAATTGAATTACCATAGGAATGCGTAGTATGACATTCACAGCACCTCTTGTAATTGCAGAAGTCAAATGTGACTTGTATTCATTTCTTGTTATCAGTATATATTATTACAATTTTAATACAGTTTTTTTGTTCTTAAAATGTGTGCATTTTTTTGGCACCCTCTGTATATATAAGAGCATTATTAAGATATAGTTCACATACCATTATAATTTACATATCCATTTAAAGTACAGTAGTTTTTAGCATATTTATAGAATATTACAACCATCATCATAATCCATTTTAGAATATTTCCGTCACCCTAAAGAGAAATCCTGTTGGGCTGGGTGAGGTAGCTCACGCCTGTAATCCTAGCACTCTGGGAGGCTGAAGCAGGTGGATTGCCTGAGCTCAGAGGTTCAAGACCAGCCTGAGCAAGAGCAAGTCCCTGTCTCTAAAAATAGCCAGGTGTTGTGATGAGTGCCTGTAGTCCCAGCTCCTCAGGAGCCTGAGGCAAGAGAATAGCTTGAGCCCAAGAGTTTGAGGTTGCTGTGAGCTATGATACCACAGCTCTCTACCAAGGGCAACAAAGTGCGACTCGTCTCAAAAAAGAAAAAAAAAAAAAAAAGAAAGAAAGAAAGAAAAAAGAAATTGTGTACCCACTAGCAGTCATTTCCCATTTCCCCCAACTACCCTAGCCCTAGCTAACTAATATACTTTCTGTCTATTGATTTGCATATTCTAGACATTATGTGTAAATGGAGTCATGCTGTTGTTTGTGTCTAGCTTTTCTCACTTGGAGTAATGTTTTCAAGGTTCATCCATGTTGTAGCATGTATGAGTACTTTCTTTTCTTTTAATTGCCAAGTGTCTTTGGTGTTCCTTTTTTTCTTTTTTTTTTTTTTTTTTTTTTTTTTTTGCAGTTTTTGGCCAGGGCTGGGTTTGAATCTGCCGTCTCTGGTATATGGGGCCAGTGCCCCACTCCTTTGAGCCACAGGTGCCACCCTATCTTTTATTTTTTTGAGGTCTAACTTAACACAGTGAAGAACACAAATCTTAATTATTTTCAATGAATGTTTACATATGTATGCATTCATGTAATCACCAATACCCCTAGAAGACTTCCTCATACCCCTGCTAGTCAGTATCCTCTTTTTCCAAATTGTTTTTGTTATCCTCTGGCTTCTATTTACTGTAGATGAGTTTTCTCCGTTTTTGACCTCCATATAGATGGAATTATAGAATATGGTACCTTTTGTGAATAAATATATACTTTTAGAAACAGAGATCACTGTGGAGCATCTCTTTGATCTCTTTGTGTACTAATTTCTAGAGGATAAAGTATTTTTCTATAATTTAATATATTAAATCATTACTATAGAAAATTGCATATTTAGGTCCTTCATCTCTCTCTTGTATTTTTTTTTTTTTTTTTTTTTTTTTTTTTTTGAGACAAAGTCTTACTTTGTTGCCCTGTGGCATCACAGCTCACAGCAACCTCAGACTCTTGGGTTCAAGTGATTCTCTTGCCTCAGCCTCCCAAGTAGCTGGGACTATAGGTGTCTGCCACAATGCTTGTTGTTTTTTTTTTGTTTTGTTTTTGTTTTTTTTTTTTGGAGACAGAGCCTCAAGCTGTTGCCCTGGCTAGGGTTCTGTGGTATCACAGCTTACAGCAACTTCAAACTCTTGTGCTTAAGTGATTCTCTTGCCTGAGCCTCCCAAGTAGCTGGGACTACAGGCACCCGCCACAATACCTGTCTATTTTTGTTGTTGCAGTTGTCATTGTTGTTTTAGCTGGCCAGGACCGGGATTGAACCCACCACCCTCAGTGTATGTGGCCATCGCCCTGCTGACTGAGCTATAAGCACTGCCCCTAGCTATATTATTATTATTTTTTTTAAAATGGGGTCTCACTCTAGCTCAGGCTGGTCTTGAAATCTTGAGTTTAGGCGATCCACCCGCCTCAGCCTCCCAGAGTGGTGGGATTATAGATGTGAGCCCCACTGTACCTGACCGCTCTCTCTTTTTCTGAAAGAATCTCCCTCTCTTGCCTTGGCTGGAGTGCAGTGATGTGATCATAGCTCCCTGTAATCTCCAATTCCTAGACTCAAGGGATGCTCCTGCCTCAGTCTCCAGAGTAGCAGGGGCTACAGGTATGTGCCAGCATGTCTGGCTAAGTTTTAAACTTTTGTGGACATGAGAACTTGCTATGTTATTATGCAGGCTGCACATGGACTCTTGCCTCTAGCAAACCTCCTTTGTTGGCCTCCCTAACTGCTGGGATTATAGGTATGAGCCACTGTGTCTAGGCTGTTAACGCTTTTTAAACGTGGTTCAAAGGGTGAGCACGAGTGGCACTTGCCTGTAATTCTAGCATTCTGGAAGGCCGAGGTGGGCTGGATCCCTTGAGCCCAGGAGTTGGAGACCAGCCTGAACAAGAGTGAGACCCCATCTTTACTAAAAAATTTTAAAAATTAGCTGGGTGTTGTGGTGGGTGTCTATAGTCCCAGATACTTGGGAGGCTGAAGTAGGAAGATCACTTGAACCCAGGAATCTGAGGTTGCTGTGAGTGAGGCTAACACCACTGCCCTCTAATATGGGCAACTGATTAAGATTTTTGTCTCAAAAAAAAAAAAATTAATTGAAAAAAAAAAAAATGGTTCAGGGTGGCACCTGTGGCTCAACAAGTAGGGCGCTGGCTCTATATGCCGGAGGTGGCGGGTTCAAACCCAGCCCCGGCCAAAAAAAAAAAATTTGCAACAAGACTCTGTCTCAAAAAAATAAAAAGAAAAAAAGAAAAAAGAAGAGAGAGTGGTTCAAAGAAAGATAACATACACACATATTTTCTAAAACTTTTTTAAAATTTTTTTGATTTTATAATATTGGGTACGTTTCATTTACATGGTTTATTTTTGTACAGATTGAGTCAAAGTTGTAAGTATACCCTTCACCCAGATAGTAGGTGTGAATTTACTCCTCCCTTTCTCCGCCTCCCACAGTTTGATTTTCACTGAGTCTTTAGCATACCTTAAACTTATATGAGTGGTCTAAAAAAAAAGTTTTAATGTTAAAATATAACCTTAAAAATCTATCCTTATCTGAAAATAAAACATAAACATCTTCCCAGTCTCTGAATTCACCCTAAAGTCTGTTTAGAATTTAAAATTCTGGCTCAGCGCCTATGGTCCAATCAGCTAAGGTGCCAGCCACATACAACTGAGCTGGCAGGTTTGAATCCAGCCCGGGCCCGCCAAACAACAATGATGGCTGCCACCAAAAAATAGCCAGGCACTGTGGCCTGCACCTGTAGTCCCAGCTACTTGGGAGGCAGAGGCAGGAGAATCACTTGAGCCCAGGAGTTGGAGGTTGCTATGAGCTGTGATGCCACGGTACTTTACCCAGGACAACTTGAGGCTCTGTCTAAAAAAAAAAAAACAAAAAGAATTTAAAATTCTTCCAAATACTTTCAGGTAAATTAAAAAAAGATAAAATTTAAAATTCTAAGTGAACATTACTACAGCCATATGGAAATTAAGAGGATTATAAGGGAATATTGTGAACAACATCATGCCAAAAAGATTGACAATGTACATGAAGTTGATGGATTTCTATAAAGAGACCAATTATCAAAACTGACCCAAAACAAAATAGAAAAACATAATAGACCCGTACCAAATAAAGAAAATGAATTAGTTGTTAAAAATCTTCCCACAAGGGCGGTGCCTGTGGCTCAGTGAGTAGGGTGCCTGCCCCATATACCAAGGGTGGAGGATTTGAACCCAGCCCCAGCCAAACTGCAACAAAAAATAGCCAGGTGGGCGGCACCTGTGGCTCAGTATGTAGGGTGCCAGCTCCATATACCAAGGGTGGTGGATTCAAGCCAGACACCAGCCAAATTGTAACAAAAAATAGCCACGCATTCTGGTAGACGCCTGTAGTCCCAGCTGCTCGGGAGGCTGAGGCAAGAGAATCTCCTAAGCCCAGGAGCTGGAGGTTGCTGTGAGCTGTGTGATGCCATGGCACTCTACCAAGGGCAATAAAGTGAGACTCTTTCTCTACCAAAAAAATAGCCGGGCGCTGTGGTGGGCGCCTGTAGTCCCAGCTACTTGGGAGGCTGAGGCAAGAGAATCTCCTAAGTCCAAGAGCTGGAGGTTGCTGTGAGCTGTGCTGTCACGGCACTCCACCGAGGGCAACAAAGTGAGACTCTGTCTCTAAAAAAAAACAAAAATCTTCCCACAAAGACATATCCAAGCCCAGATGACTTCATCAAAACATTTAAAGAAGAAATAATACTAATCTTATACACACACTTTCAGAAAATATAAGTGGAGGGAAGACTTTGCAATCTACGTTTTTTTTGTTTTTTTTTTTTCTTTAAGAGACAAGTCTACCCCTGTCATCCAGGCTGGAGTGTAGTGGAACAATTGTACCTTACTGCAGACTTGAACTGCTGGGCTCAAGCAATCCTTCTTCCTTTGCCTTCTGAGTAGCTGGAACATTAGGCATTCACTACAACACCTGGCTATTTTATTTTATTTTATTTTTTATTTTATTTTTATTATTTTATTTTATTTATTTTATTTTATTATTTTTAGAGACAGGATCTTGATATGTTGCAGGATGGTCTTAACCTTCTGACTTCAAGCGATCCTCCTACCCTTCCCTCCCAAGTTCCTAAGATTATAGGCATGAACCACTGCACCTGGCTCCACAACCTATTTTGTGAGGCTAGATACCAAAGTGAGAAAAAAACCACAAGAAAACTTCAGTTCAAAATTCCTCACAAACTTAGATACAAAAACTCTTAACAGTAGGAGAGGGCATGGAGTAGGTCCATCTGCATGAATAGCAAATTCAGCTGTCCACAAGAAGGAAGCACCTTCAGAGGAACCAAATATCAGGTTAGCGATTACAGAACCTGGTTTTAAACATCATACAAAGAAAGAGCCCCTAAAAGAGAGCAGATAACACAGTTTTGCATTGCCTATGCCACCCTTCCTCCATTCTTTGGCAGTACCCCACCGGCATGCTATGTGGAGAGAGAATCTGCTTGCTGGGGGAGGGAACATAAGCTGATTGTGGGACTTTGCATTGGAACTCAGGGCTACCCTGTCACAAGGGAACACAGCCCAGGGCAGCATTTAGACAAGCCCAACCAGAGAAAAATCTTTTGCCCTGCTGACAAAAAGCAGCCTGGGGCCTGGAGTAAATTGGTAAGGCAATCAGGCCACAGGGGCTGTAGTCCTTGGGCAAATTCCTATGGCTGTCCTGGCTTTAGAGCCAGTGGACTTGGGATGTGTGTGAGACACTAGCTATGGCAGCCAAGCCAGTGCCTGTGTCACCCCTCCCCCAACCATAGGCGGTATAGCTTAGGGAGAGTTGTTTTCCACTTGGGGAAAGGAAAGAGTTCAGAGGACTTTGTTTTGCAACTTGGATACTAGCTCAGCCATAGTAAAATAAAGTGCCCAGCAGATTCTTGATACCCCTGATTCCAGGCCTTAATTCCTGGATAACATTTCTAGACCCATCCAGCACCAGAAGGAAACCCACTGCCCTGAAGGAAGGACCTAGTCCTGGCAGGATTCTCCACCATTAGAGGTAGCCAGACTGTGCAGTCACTACAAGCTTTGAGCAAGACTGGGACTGGCTTTAGGTGTGACTTGCTACAGTGGCCATGAGGAAGTGTCCGCATCACTCCTCCCCTAACTCCAGCGGCCCCACTACAAAGAATGAGGGAAGAAAGTGAAAGACTTTGCCTAGTGATACAGGAAATTCTCCCATCTTTTAACCAAGTCCACCTAGGTGGACTCTACTAGGAGTTGGCAAGAGTCACAGCATTACTGGGCTTGAGGAATACCCAGTGCTGATATGGCTGCAGTGACAAAGACTTAGAACCCAACAGATAATTCCCTTTGAATATCTGGAAAGCCTTCTCAAGAAGAATTGGTTCAGACTCGGCACCCGTAGCACAGTGGTTATGGTGCCAGCTACTACATTGAGGCTGGTGTGTTCAAACCCTGCCCGGGTGAGCTAAACAACGATAACTGCAACAATAACTACAAAACAAAATAGCTGAGCATTGTGGTGGTCACCTGTAGTCCCAGTTATTTGGGAGGCTGAGGCAAGAGAATCACTTAAGCCCAAGAGTTTGAGGTTGCTGTGAGCTGTGATGCCATGGCATGCTACCGAGGGTGACATGAAAGAAAAGAAAAAAGAATTGGTTCAGATAAGCCCAGACTGTGCTGATTAGAATAAATACCTAACTCTTCAATGCCCAGACATTGATGGCCATCTACAAACATCAAGAACCCCCAGGAAAATACGACTTCACAAAATGAAGTGATTAATCCTGGAGTGATAGAGATATGTGCCCTTTTAGACAATTCAAAATAGGTGTTCTGAAGAAGCTCAGTGAACTTCAAGACAACACAGAGAAGGAAACCAGAATAATATCAGAGAAATTTAACAAATAGATTGAAATAGTAATAGAAAATGAAGCAGGACTTATTTAGGAAAGTAAGGCTGGTTTAATATTCTAAAATCAATTAATATACTACTTTATAATTAATAAAATAAAGGAAAAATAAGATTGTTTCAATAGATCCAGAAACATTCAACACTCATTCATTATAAAATCTGTCAATAAACTTCAGAAAGCAGATTCCTAAACCTGATAAAGTCTAGTTACAAAAAACCTGTACCTACAATGTAGGGGTGTATGACACAATTATAAGAGAAATTTAACAGATTCAAATATTGTGACCTGGTTGTTTGTATTCTCACATTAACCTGAAATAAAAAACAACAAGAACAAAACCCCAACAACATATAGCTAGTATTATATATAATAGAGGTGAATTTCATGCTTCTTCCCTAAGACTGGAAACAAGGCAAGGATATTTTTCTTTGCCACTTCTATTCATTGTTGAACTAGAAGCTCTGACTAGTGCAATAAGAGGCAATAAGAAGAAAAGCTGTCTTTATTCACAGATGAAATAAGCTCAAATGCAAAAAATTCTAAGGAATCTACAAAGTAACGACTACTATTACTGAAACTGACAGTTGAGTTTATTAAAGTCACAGGTAGTGAGATCAAATACAGAAATCAATTGTTTTACACATAAATCAATTACACTACAGGAAACAATCTTGGCTTAGCACCTATCGCACAGTGGTTATAGCACCAGCCACATACACCAAGGCTGGTGGGTTCGAAACCTGCTGGGCCAGCTAAACAACAATGGCAACTACAACAAAAAATAGCCTGGCATTGTGGTGGGTGTCTGTAGTCCAGCTGCTTGGGAGGCTGAGACAAGAGAATTGCTTAAGCCCAAGAGTTTGAGGTTGCTGTGAGCTATGATGTCACAGCACTCTACTGAGGGTGACATAGTGAGACTGTCTCAAAAAAGAAAAGATCTAAAAATATAATTAAGAAAACAGTTTCATTCACAACAGCATCAAGTGGAACAAAATATTTAGGATTTAACAAAAACTTTTAAGTAAAGCTGTGTATAAAGAAATGAGCATACCTGTGTTCTTATTTCGGCTTTGCCTCTGAGTAACTGCATACAACTGTTTATGTAACTTTTCTGAGCCTTGTCTCATCTTTAAATTGAGGATACTAACTATGTTATAAAGTTTTAGAACGGGCTCAGCACCTGTAGCTCAAGTGGCTAGGGCACCGGCCACATACACCAGAGCTGGCAGGTTCGAATCCAGCCCAAGCCTACCAAACAACAATGACAACTGTAACCAAAAAATAGCCTAGCGTTGTGGCGGGCACCTGTAGTTCCAACTACTTGGGAAGCTGAGGCAAGAGAATCGCTTAAGCCCAAGAGTTTAAGGTTGCTGTGACACAGCACTCTACCCAGGGCAACAGCTTGAGACTCTGTCTCGAAAAAAAAAAAAAAAAAAGTTTTAGGATAAATTTTAGTCACAGCACATTGAATATATGATTGTTCTTTAAAGCTGCCATTTTTCTTTTCCTTCACTTTGCTTTTCTTAAGGGCTTACGGCAGCCAGCTCCTTTTTCTGATGAAATTGAAGTTGACCTTAGTAAACCCTATGTCAGAGTGACTATGGAAGAAGCCAGGAAAGGAACTCCTTGTAAGTAAACACCTACTTATTTTGTTGTTTTACTACTGTTATTAGTTTTCCATTGTATTTATCAAATACACACTACTTCCTATATACTTCCTTCAGTTTACTTGTGCAGTCTAGATGGATTCCTGCCATCTGCCTTGATGTTCTATGTAGAAGGGTAATTCCACTATAAATAAATTTTGTTTTTCTTAGTTTCATATATTTATTTTCTGGGATATTATCATAGCTGTAAGAGGTAATGAAGCAGAAACAGTAATATACTAGCCTGAGCTGGGTTCTAATCCTATTTTTATAAAGGTCTAAATAATAGCCTTCAGAATTTTCCCCACAATCTTTCTACATTCTGTCAGCTATAGTGCTGCTGATTAATGGAAGACAAAATTATCCCAAGTTGGGAAATGCTTATCACTTAATTTTCCAAGTTTTAAAAAATACTTGCTTTAGGCTGGGCATGGTGGCTCATGCCTATAATCCCAGCTCTTTGGGATGCCAATGTGGGAGGATTGCTTGAAGCCAGGAGTTTATGACCAGCCTGGGCAACATAGCAAGACCCCTTAGCTACAGAAAATGTTTAAAAAATTATCCAGGCATGGCTTTAGTCCCAGATACTCAGGAGGCTGAGGAAAGAAGGTTGTGGCGAGGCGCAGTGGCTCACGCCTGTAATCCTAGCACTCTGGAAGGTCGAGGAGGATGGATTGCCTGAGCTCACGAGTTCAAGACCAACCTGAACCAGCGCGAGACCTCATCTCTAAAAAAAATAGCCGGGCATTGTGGTGGGTGCCTGTAGTCCCAGCTACTTGGGAGGCTGAGGCAAGAGGATCTCTTAAGCCCAAGAGTTTGAGATTGCTGTGAGTTATGATGTCACAGCACTCTATCTAGGGTGACAAAGTGAGACTCTGTCTCAAAAAAATGAAAGAAAGAAGATCATTTGAGCCTAGGAGTTCAAGGCTATAGTGAGCTATGATTGGGCCACTCCATCCCAGCCTGGATGACAGAATGAGATCCTATGTCTTAAAAAACAAGCAAATAGGGGGGCACCTGTGGCTCAAAGGGTTAGGGCGCTGGCCCCATGTACCAGAGGTGTCAGATTCAAACACAGCCCTGGCCCAAAACTGCAAAAAACAAAACAAAAACAAACAAAACCTTGCTTAATTATTATTATATATATTTTTTGAGACAGAGTCTCAAGCTGTTGCCCTTGGTAGAGTACCGTGGCATCATAGCTCACAGCTATCTCTAACTCTTGGGCTCTAGCGATCCTCTTGCCTCACCTCAGTTTTTCTATTTTTAGTAGAGATGGGGTCTTGCTTCTGCTCAGGCTGGTCTTGAACCTATGAGCTCAAGCAATCCATCTGCCTCGGCCTCCCAGAGTGCTAGGATTACAGGCTTGAGCCACCATGCCTGGCCAACAGAACCTTGCTTTAGTATTTTTAAAGCCCCTATTCATTATTTGTATGCTTAATTTATATCATTAAAGCAATTTTTAACTACATAAATTATTAATATGTGTTCTAGGTTCTCTTCCTATTTGGGGCAGTTGGTTTTAGGGATCACCATAAATAGAAACTTCCAAGAGCCTTTATTATGCATACAAAGTCATACAGGCAGATGTTCTTACTTCTGTGTAAATTCTCCAATTCTCCATTTCTTTTTTCCAGTCCTTTTTCAGTTCTTCTAATTATTATGGTAAGTATTTTCTCTACTCTGTAAATATAAGCCTGGACTTAGATCTAGGCAAATACCAGAGAATAAGAAATGATTATAGCCACAAATCTATATATTTCTAGTATATACATATATTTGTGGTTTCTTCTTAATTGTGCTAGTATGTTTGCTCTGTGTTGTAACTAAGGAGTAGAATAATACAAGTAGAAATGATGTGGTTACAGTATCATACTAGAGATCCCAATACCTCTTGCCTGTATTTTAACTATACAGATTATGGTTTAGGGGTCCTCAACAAAAAGAGTTTAATTTCAGAGAATCTTTTCCTTTTGCAAAAGTGTTTAGATATGCTGGTAGCTCATATTGATCACAACCCTTGTGACTCATGATGTGATTTTGAGCTTGGCTCCCCTTACTTGAGTAATAATGGTTGATGGAGGTAGGATAAAGTGACAATAAGGAAAACCAGAAGCTGTATGGATCAGGGTATAATACTGGCAGGTCAAATATCAAAATTCCAGTAGACAATTCAGGGTTCACATTCAGATAGTAGAGTCTGTTGAAGGCAAGAACTTTTTATGTACTCTCTAATGATACACTGGGAGGATTTAGTGCCTTACTCAGATCTGATACCATTTGTGGTATTAGATTTGTGGTACATAAAAGTTAAAAATATGTGTATTGTTTTCAAGTTTTGAAGTTTATAATTAGCAAGTACTGATTGATAAATCTAATTTTAAATGTTTTATTTTATTTTATTTTTTTTTTTTTTGAGACAGGGTCTTGCTCTGTTGGTTCAACTTAGAGTATAGTGGTATCATCATAGCTCACTGCAACATCAGACTCCTGAGCTCAAACAGTCCTGCCTCAGCCTCCTGAGTAGCTAGGAATACAGGTGTGTGCCATCACACCGAACTAATTTTCCTATTTTTAAGAGATAGGGTCAGGCTGGTCTTGAACTCGTGGGCTCAAGCAGTCCTTCTACTTCAGCCTTTCAGTGTGCTGGGATTGTAGGCATGACCCACACTGTACCTGGCCTTTACAATTTTAGAATAATACAATGTTATATGTAAGTTATTTTTGAGATTATAGGCTTTGTAGTCTCTTCATGGTATATATAAGGAAATTAAAATCCATAGAAACTGAGAAGTAAAGACTTCCCACTATGGTTAAAACAGATAATTATTGATGGAATTGGAGCTTAAAATCTATGTTTTTCTGTCCTTGTGTTCTTTTCATTCTGGGGTGGTGCTACTCCTTGTAAACATTAGTTATAAATAGAAGACTGTTGGCAAAATGATTGCATTTTAGGTAAATAAGCAGTATCAAATTAGCCTATGAAGTTTGCCAGTCTTATTTGATCTCTGGTTTTTCTCTTATATCTCATTTTATTTGTTCTTGTTTATATGAAATAACCAAGCAGCTAACTATTCATGCCAGTGCAGGACAAGGAATAAACCAATAAAGAATCCACACATGCAATAGTTAGCAAATTTTAAATAAATAACAAGCTCAAGGGGGCATCTTCATCCTGCCCCCAGGTTTTCACTAGAAAATTTAAGAGAGTTCAAGAGGGAAGTTTGAATAATATAGGAGAAAATTCACAGAGCAAAAAATATGACTTGAGAAATGAGAGAAGATTAGCTCTGGGAACCTTTCTGATGAGTAAAAAAAGTCAGCAATATTTTCACCAAGAGAAAGGAAGATTAAGGGAGAGTCTGAAGGGCAATGGAAATCTTTTAGGGACAAAATCTTTCAGTGAGTGGTTAGGTATTTGGGAGAATATATCAAAAGAGACAATAAATTGAACTCCAGGCTCATCCAGCCTAAATGAGGACATAGGGTTACTTAGCCAGCAGTAGTCAATCATATAATTTATAATCCAAACCAGGACAATTTCTTTTGTTTTGTTTTTTGAGACAGAGTCTTGCTGTGTCACCCTCAGTAGAGTGCTATAGCATCACAGCTCACAGCAACCTCAAACTCTTGGGCTTAAGCGATTCTCTTGCCTCAGTCTCCCAAGCAGCTGGGACTACAGGCACCCACCACAGCGCCAGGCTATTTTTTTGTTGTTGTAGTTCTCATTATTGTTAAGCTGGCTTGGGCCGGGTTGGAACCCACCAGCCTCAGTGTATGTGGTTGCTCTGTTGGTTCAACTTAGAGTACAATGGTATCATCATAGCTCACTGCAACTTCAGACCATATGTGGTCTGCACCCTAACCATTGAACTACAGGCGCCGAGCCAAACCAGGACAATTGAGTGAGAAAAGAGTGAGAGGGTGTTGTTCTTACTACTCTGCTGAGACACAGAAGTAAACCAGGAAGTAAACCAGTAGAATGTAAAAGAATGGCCTCTGTAAAAGAATGGCTAATGCTTGCTTTCTTCCCTGACTAGTTCCACAGTGGCCTCTTCTGGCCATTTGGTTAATATACTAGCCTGGGTTTGCCAGAGACTTGAGATTAAGTCATAGGTAATTGAAATATTGGGAGGCTAGGGAACCACAGAAAAGGACAAGAGGCATGTCTAGGGTTGGCCCAAGAAAGGGTTCAGTAACATACTTAGCTTAATGTGGGATGATTCTGTGCTGGCAAACAGCCACTCGATCAAGGGCATTCTACACTGTTGCCAACATCCAGGCAGTTTGTTTCCTGAGTGAAATCTCCCTGCTGTATGCTATCTAATAGTAAAGAAGCAACAACAAAATAGTCTTAATTTTTATATTCTATCTTTTGCCTTTTAGGATCAAATAAATTGAGACCATAACCCCTCTGGGCTTGTTTAGGAAAAATGAAAGTATGTTGCTTCACAGTCATGATATCTAGGATATAGAATAGAGATTATACTACTTAGATTTTGGGTTTTTTTATTTGTTTGTTTGTTTTTTGAGATGGAGTCTCACTTTGTCACCCCTGGTAGAGTGCCCTGGCATCATATCTCACAGCAACCTCAAACTCTTGGGCTCAAGCTATTCTCTTGCCTCAGCCTCCCGAGTATCTGAGACTTCAGGTGCCCACCACAATGCCCAGCTATTTTTAGAGATGGGGTCTCACTCTGGCTCAGGCTGGTCTTGAGCTCGGGCTATCTGCCCACCTCGGCCTCCCAAAGTGCTGGGATTACAGGCATGAGCCACTGCACCCAGCTTGCTTTGTCTTGTAGATGAGAAAACTGAGGCTTAAGGATGTTAAGGTCACAAAGAAAGGAAGCTGATTGGTGAACTTGAGCTGTAATCTCTCTGACTCTTAAATCTATTATATTATTTCTGTTTTTCATATGTTGATGTATTTATTTTACTTTAAAATTTTATGTCATGTATTATAAAATCCATACATTCCCATGGTTAAACATCTATAAAGTATAAAAAGGCATAAGGTGAAAAGTCTTCCTCTCAACTCTTGTGTCACAGCTACCTGACATCCTTTTTTCAAGCATATGGTATTACCAATTTCTTGTGGATAGCTAAGGAAATAGTTTATATATCTTCCCACCTTTTAGTAGGTATGTAATGATATATTTAGTATTCCATTAAAATTTAGTTTGTTTTCAAACTGTGCTATTACAAAGAATACTGCAGTGAATAACATACATATTTACCAGTATATCTGTGTAATAAATTCCTAGAATTGGAATAGCTGGGCTGAAGGGAATAAGCTTTTGGTATTTGTGTTTTGATAGATACTACCTAATTTCCTTTCTTAAAAGTTGATGATATTCCTTTTAGCACTGTATGATTTCTCAGTTTAAAAGCTACTTGCTTGTGAATAAAGCTATTTGAAAAGAAATGTCTATAAACTTCCTGAGAACGAATTTCTTCCTCCTTGGTTCACTTCCCTTAAGACAAGAAGGAGGTATGTCTTATCCCCATACTCAATATAGTATATCTGATGAGGCTCTGGACCTTCTTTCCCAGAATGATGTAGATGGCTCCTACTGCTGCTATAGTGAAATAGCTCTTCCTTTATTCACTTGGACTCCTTAGATTTATTATTGAAGCATGATGAACCGTTATGTTAATTTCATCTTCAATGTATTTATTTGGGTTTGGAATTTTTGTCTTGCACCTCATGAGCTCATTTCCTGGCTTCTCTTTCATAGACCACGAGTACTAAAAGAAGTTGCCAGTCAGTTCTCTATTGTTCTCCCTGATAGAAACAAGAAGAGAAAAAGTTGTGATGAAAAGTCCTAAAGTATTTATATTTGATTTTTCAATATTTAATATATTAACCCCCTACTGAGAAAGTATAACATCAGGCTCACTGTTAAGGAGAAATGCTTTAAAGAGTTGTATTTTCTTTCTTTTTTTTTTTTTTTTTTTGCAGTTTTTGACCGGGGCTGGGTTTGAACCCACTACCTCCGGTATGTGGGGCCGGCACCCTACTCCTTTGAGCCATAGGCACCACCTATAAAGAGTTGTGTTTTAACAGAGCAGGTATTGAAGGGTGAATCTGAACCTGAGAAGCAATAAATTGATAATTGGTCTACTTAGGTACTTATACTCCCTATTTTTCAGTCTAACCCTCTGGATTACTTCCTTGCTTTCTGGACAATAGTAGGGAGGTTGTTTTTTTTTGTTTTTTTTTTTTTCTTCTTCCAAAGCAAAACATTGTATTGTTAGTAATCAAGGCAGACTGAAAATGAGAAAGCAAGCAACCAGAGTGTAGTTTGACTATACTCTATTTAAATATAACTGAGGCTAGGTGCAGTGGCTCATGCCTATAATCCTAGCACTCTAGGAGGCCACTCTGGGTGAATTGCTGGAGCTCAGGAGTTCAGAACCAGCCAGAGCAAGAGCAAGACCCTATCTCTACTAAAACTAGAAAAATTAGCTGGGCGTGGTGGCATATGCCCTGTAGTCCCAGCTACACAAGAGGCTGAGCAAGAGGCTGAGGCAAGAGGAACACTTAAGCCTAGGAGTTTGAGGTTACTGTGAGATATGATGCCACAGCACTCAGCCTGGGGCAAAATAGTGAGACTCTGTCTCAAAAAAAAAAAAAAAAAAAATCTGAAAAATCATAAACTGAAGGTGAGGATTTTGAAGTTCAAAATCTCTGTGAAAACCCAAAGAATATCTTAAGAGGGCTATGCAGTGATGGAAAAAATCACACAGTGCAATTTCCATTTGTCAAATACAGGTATTGAATAAATATATTTCTGTGATAAATTCTCTTTTTTCCTTTATTTTCTTCCTTTCTTTCTTTTTTCAAATGTGATACATTTTTTGATTTGGATTCAGGTGAGCGGCCTGTGAGAGTTTATGCAGATGGAATATTTGACTTATTTCACTCTGGTCATGCCCGGGCTCTGATGCAAGCAAAGAACCTTTTCCCCAATACATACCTCATTGTGGGAGGTAAGAAAACATGAGATGCTATGCAGAAAAAGATTATTGAAGTCTTTTTTTCTCGCCTATCTTTATAATTTGAATATATTGTTTCAGTTTTTAAATGAAGGATGTAGTGCAGCCTCTTTAAAATACAAAATATGTAAGATACTAGCAACCTGTATCTGGAGAGAGGATCTCTAAGCCCAGGGACCTGTGATGTCCAACATTTATCTCACATTTTTCAGCTGAGTTCCTGCAGTCATGGAAGCATTAGTGACCACTGCCTACTTAAGAAGAACATTTGCTCTAGATTTCAGTTTATCAGTTTGAATCAACTGAAGTACAAAAGTCTGCCAAGCAAATGTTATGTGTTCCAGTCTAATCTTATTAAAACAATTAATAAAATATTTTTAAAAACTTAATTGAAGGCTTGGAGCCTGTGGCTCAAGTGGCTATGGTGCCAGCCACATACACCTGAGCTGGCAGGTTCAAATCCAGCCCGGGTCCAGCAAACAACATTGACAGCTACAACCAAAAAATAGCTGGATGTTGTGGCGGGCACCTGTAGTCCCAGCTACTTGGGAGGCAGAGGCAAGAGAAGCTCTTGATTAATTAAACTGCTAGGAGTTGGAGGTTGCTGTGAGCTGTGATGTCACAGCACTCTACCCAGGGCAATAGCTTGAGGCTCTGTCTCAAAAAACAAAACAAAACACAACAAAACTTAATTGAAGCAGAAATGCACAGACACAGTAGGTTCACTGCAGAGTCGAAGGTCTTAGTCCCCTTTTGAATTCTCTTCTCCAAAGTGTGAAAATACTTACTTTTTACTGAGTGTTGATCCTGAAGTTGTGTTGTGGGTTAGGGTTATTGTTACCCATACTGAACTATATCCAGAAGATTTTTCTCAAAATGGGAAGGATGGTTGTAATCCTATGGAATGGGATAAGATGGGAGAGGCTGTTAACTGAGGCGTGGTTAAGCAAAGGTGACCTTGACTTAACACTTTATGATGTGGTGAACTCAGTCTGCAGTGATGAGCTAACACACAACTTCAAAGGCTTCACGGTGATGAATGAAAATGAGCGCTATGATGCAGTGCAGCACTGCCGTTACGTGGATGAAGTGGTGAGGAATGCCCCCTGGACCCTGACACCCGAGTTCCTGGCAGAACACCAGGTAAGAACTGGGCATAAATCCCCATTCCTTCCTTCAGAATCCTTTCAATTCTCAAGGCTTCTGGCACTTGGCCTACTTTTCCACTAGCCCTCTTTACTTCTGCCTTCTATGTAAGTTTCATATAGAGGAGATGACAGCTATATTATTAATAGTAATAGTCATTCCTGACATTTATATGGAGTTTGATGATTTATAAGCACTTTTACATCTTTTATATTCTGTTTTCTCCCACAACAATCCTGTGGGAGTACTTATTATTTCCACTTTACATATAAGGAACAAGGTCTAAAGCAGGGGTCCTCAAACTTTTTAAACAGGGGGCCAGTTCACTGTCCCTCACACCGTTGGAGGGCCGGACTATAGTTTTAAAAAAAAAAACTATGAACAAATTCCTATGCACACTGCACATATCTTATTTTGAAGTAGAAAAACAAGATGGGAACAAATATAATATTTAAAATGAAGAACAAGTAAAGTTAAATCAACAAACTTACCAGTATTTCAGTGGGAACTATGGGCCTGCTTTGGCTAATGAGATGGTCAGTGTTCGGTTCCATATTTGTGACTGCTAGTCGTAACAAGTGATGCAAGTGTGCATCCGTTAGTCTAGATCTGGTTGGAGATTTCAGATGTTTCATTCTGGAAAAAGTCTGTTCACAGACATAAGTGCTACCAAAGATGATTGCCATTTTGAGTGCATAGTTCCTGAGATTAGAATATGTCTCAGAGGGGAGAGATGCATAGAAATTAGGAAGGCTGCTTGACTTGAATGCATCTTTCAGAGTCACAATTCTGCATTTCAACCAGTTCCATTTGGTAAATTGTATCCACGTTTTCAATGTCAATAGAAAATGGGTTACGGAAAAGCTGTATGTCCTGTTCATGGAGATGAAGCTCTTTAAATCTAAATTGGAACTCCTTTGGCAACTTTTCCAGTGAATCCACACATGTTTTATTTGGGAATGCAACCGATGGATTTTCTGCTAACAGATTTTAAGTTGTGGGGAGATGGCAGAAATTTTCCTCCTTCACTTGTTTGATGAGGAGGCCTAATTTTACTTCAAATGCTTTCATATATGATTGCATATCATAGATGAGCTTCCCCTTTCCTTGAAGTTGCACATTGAAATTGTTGAGTAGCTCTGTTACATATATCAAAAAGGCAAGGTGCCAATTCCATTCTGCATCATTGAGCTCTGGTACTTGTGTTTTGAAAGCA
Source organism: Loris lydekkerianus (assembly GCA_963574355.1). Lineage (NCBI taxonomy): Eukaryota > Metazoa > Chordata > Mammalia > Primates > Lorisidae > Loris > Loris lydekkerianus. Next base: position 26,297 of record CAUYPK010010703.1, read on the forward strand.
GAAAAGCTGTAATCTGTGGAAGTAGGTTATAGAAATGTTTCAAAATTCTCCCTCAATTCAGCCAATGGACTTCTGTGTGGTAAAGGAACATCTTCACAGGCAACATTTAGCTCAGACAGAAATTTCCTGAAATTGTCTGTGGTTTAGTGCATTATCTCTAATGAAGTTAACACAAGATACCACAGTTTTCATAACAGAGTCCCACTTCAGTGATTTACTACACAGCGCTTGTTGGTGGATGAGGCAGTGTATGGCTATTGGCTGAGAATGGTTATGTTTGTCCATCTCTTGGTTAATGGGAGCAATTACTCCTTTCTTAGACCCCACCATGCTAGGAGCACCATCAGTTGTCATACTGGCTAGTTTTGCCCACTCTAGCTCCAAACTATTCACGGTTTGGCAGACTTTTCATAAATATCCTCTTCTGTAGTTGTTCCTTTGATGCTTTGCAATGCAGCAAGCTCTTCTGTGACTT